>CAJFCY010000472.1:0-14140 GCA_904066265.1 Eimeria zaria
GTGTGTGTGTGTGTGTGTGTGTGTGTGTGTATGTGTGTGTGTGTGTGCGTAGGCCTGTGTGTGTCAGGGCAAGGCTGCAATGCGTGGCCATGAATAGTTATTGCTAGAATCCACTTGTGCCAGGTAACGATGCACTCGGGACAAGCGTTCCCGCGATTCTGCAATTCCCAGTGTGTGCGCCTGCCTACCCACTTTTTGAACTAGGAAAGCTGAATATTTCCCGGACCCTGTTATCAAACTACTATTCCACAGACGAGTCAGGCAACTGGCCAAATACGATATTGGTGAGGCGGCTGCTTTGCGGATAAGGCTTTTAAAACACGCTAGATACTGAGTACGTTGAGTCGCTCACCTACAGAGAGACACGCCTGTCGATATTAAACTCTCGAGAACAGCACTGCACTGGTAGCTATTGTCGTGATAGTTGGACTCTGCAGTCGCCCAGACGAGTGCTAACGCCAAGTAAACGCCCTTGGCTGGCTTCTCACGTGAACGGCCAGAGATTTCATAGCTCAACAGCTGCCGCTCTATTTAGCGCAACAGTGGAAGATGGACGAGGCACAGAGTGTGCGTTTCTTACAAGGGGTGAAACGCTCAAACACTTCACATATGACTCTGTACTTAAGAGACATTATCACCAGGTTTGCTGCCGATAATCCAGGACAAAAGAAGTGTTTGCATCCTGCCAGAAGTGATAAGACCTTGTACCATTAGGTGATGAGCAAGATGGCAGGGTGGCTGGCTTGTTAAAGGTAGCATTAATTTAGGCGCCTGCTTCCCGCATTGTTCTTTTTTGTTGGGACAACGGTTTAGGGACCGTGTAACGGTAAACATTAGCTGTTGAGTTTGCATCTTCTGTGCATACCTGTGCATACGTGGTGAAAATGCGTCAGTGCGCCCACAAAAAAAGATAATCTTCCTTTAACTAACCTGTGTATGCATCAGCCAAATGCCTGCTAAGAAGGTTTATTCCTTTTGCAGGAAGTGCGTAGCCAGAGGTGTGGGGGCACAAGCCACGCTGTTGTACAGGCTCTGCGGAAATAATTGTATAAGTGCTTGGAAGACTTCAACTGACTAGCGGGCTTAAACGCCCCCACCAAAGTATGCTAGCAGTGAAGCAATTGGAACCCCGGCGACTGCCGGGCTCGCTAGCACAGAGGTTTGGCAATTTACAGCTTTGCATTTGTCCCTGTGGCATCATGGCCTCCCTCCTTAGTACGTTGCAGGCTAAATATCAAAGCAGCGACAGTGGAGTATTGCAATCCAAACAACAAAACGTTTTCGAAGAATGCTACCTTCCGCTAGCGTTGGCATGCAGAATACGAACGGACCTTTCACGAGGATTGGCTGCATTCAAGAAAGTGCGCTGGAGAAGTTATTCGGGCCACCCAAGTTTTTGAAACTAGGAGCACGTAGCAGGAGGTGGTGAGTTTTAAGGCATTCTCTAAAGCGACATCTTAGCAGTTTGTTCGCACGTTGGGACAATAGTCCTTAAAGTATGCCGCTGTGGCACCCGTACTGTCGGCAGCTCTTTTGCACTCGTTCATGAGACAGTGTTTCTGAGGCACTGCTTTTGCCAACTTTATCAATTTCGCCAAATTCTTTTTCAAGCATTTTCCATTCACATCCACACTTACTCCACACACGCCATGCACCGACAAATGAAAAAGAGAATTCGGAGCCGTCGCCATAACGTGTCAGCATGCAGGGCTCTGAAAGCGATTGCTTACATTGCTGTGCCGCTCCTCGTTGTTCGGCCTCATTTGGGCTGAGTCTCAAAAATGAGTAATCACAAAGTTCCTGAGCATTAGGATCGTGCAGAAACGTTGCTCTAGTCGAATGCAAAGATTTGCCTCGCATCCTGCATAATACAAGAGACGGCAGCAGTTAAACATGTCGAGTATTTAGGATGTAAGCCGGATTCCCTTAACCAAAGAGAAACCAGGCTGGAATGATCAGGCTTCGACAACATTAAAGCCAATCTTCTCGCACTTAAGCATTCTAGTCTGCAGGTTGTCGGTCAGGTGGTTAAGGCAAATCGCATTCTGGTGCCGAAAGGTTTCACGGTGACCAGTGATATCTGTTGAAGTGAGATCGGTGAAAAGCATTCGCTGTGGGATGGTTTGAGGTTACTAGCCATCCCATTTTGTAGATGCTCACTAGCTTCGCGTTTCAAGCCTATCGCCTGACTGCACGCCAGCGGTGCATGACGAGGTGCAAAGATGCCTGTGCTGTTGATATTTGCTATTTGGCACTGCATTTATAATGCGAACAAATTTTGTTTTCCATATTTCGTTCATGAAAGAGAAGAGGCCTTCTAACGTCAGCGTCGTTATGATCTTCAGCATACAAGTGCCAGCTTCTCGTTTCGGTGACTATTCCCAGCCTCTCGAAGCTGGCACTAACGGCTTTGTTGGTTGAGTCGGCTTACAGATAGTGCGTTCTCTGGGCTGCATTCAGCGTTAGTAGAAATCGAACGCTGTATGGCGAACGACATTTCAAGCCCTGCAGCGGATAATGAGACAACGCAACTGGACAATACGTTTCGTGGGAGCTCAAACAGTGGATTAAACAGATGGCTCTTTGCAGGGTGTCGGCTTGTAGATCGAGTAGAGCAGCAAGGCGTACTGTCCACGAATGCGTCTTCTTCAGTTCCTCTAACTGTTAAAAATATGTGGTGACTCCACGTAGTGTAATACTGCCACAAAGATATAATGTGGCGATTTTCGAAGTAGTAAACACCCGTTCGCGTCAACGAGCCTCTTCTCTTGAAAAAACTCTTGGACGTTTGAGAATGTGAGGGTGGCGGGCCTCCAAAACACCGTGATACTGCTTGGCGCGACGCTTGTGGCTATGCAACTCAATCTTTTTGATGAGACATGCATTTCACCATGCGCGCAAGTCTAAAGTTAGCGGCATGCTTATTAGGGGTGCTCGTGGATACTGGTATAACAGCGGCAATGAAGAAATGACGCTGTGGTAATACAAAGTAAATAAAAAAAATTACTGTAAGCAGTAAGAATTATCGTTGATTCCCTTTAGAATGAACCGTCCTCGTTTGCAGCATTGAGTTTTTATGTTTTGCGGGGTGTCACTTACATATATTTTATTTCGAAAAATTAATAGCAAGTCTTCGTTTCTTGTTGCGCTGTCCTTGCTCCGTATCTCATTCTATCGCTTGCATTTCGTGAGCTTAGAAACGCCTACCGTACAGTGAGGATGCAACTTAAATACTAATCAAGAAATGTGTGCTTAGACATATTGGTTTGGCAGTTATCAGGTGGGAAAATAATTTGTAACGTGTATCACTTCGAATGGTTAGAGTGCACCAGCTAACATTTTTTTCTGTCATACCTGCACGAAGTTGAGGTGCAACACGTTTTCACGTTTATAGCTGTAGTGTACGGGTAACAATGGTACCTATCTAGCAAACCGGAAAAGTATTAGCAACGTAACTGGCCTTCCCTACAGCTGGTGCGCTGCACGCATACCCATTTCAGCAGGTTGCGTCACCCTAACGACTGCAATGCCTGAGCGTATTTCACAGTGGACACTTTTTTAGTGATACGAGAAACCGTGGTTTTAAGCGGTGGTTTGCAGACCACCGCTTATTGTGTAATACTAATCTTATTAGTCGTCACTGGTTGCATCACTTGGTGGATACAGTTGCCGACAAAACGACGCCGTTGTGGTATTGAGGAGGAAGTACTTGCCACGAGAAGCATGTGGATGGCCGGCAGCTGCACGGTGAAACCTCTAATAATAATTATGGCTGGCCTCCTAACTTGAGTGCCGTTAGCTCCTCATGTAGTTCTTAACAAATAGTGTTGCAGTACATTACAGAAATGACTTCCTAATTAGAGCACGGGAGTGAGTATGGGCTCGCACTTAATCTGTAGGGGAGAATGAATTAGCAAACAGATGGTGCGTTCCATCCAGAGGACATACCGTTGTATTATAGCTTTATGGTGAGCTTATGTTGTATCTCCTGAAGCATTTGCACAGCAAAAATAGGTAAAGCTGTACCAGCATGACGCTTCCGCGTAAAGCCTCAAGACGTATGCGCGCTCGCTATGGCTCCTACTCGGCGGCCTCTGCCCAACTTTGCATATATATCACTCCTTCCTTTGTTACAAAACGGAGGAAAGCAGACTGCAGTGCTACTATGCAGACTGGGCGCGTTACATTTCTAGTGAGGTGATGAGCAATGCGATTGTTTGCATTGTCAGTCGGGACGGTTTCGACTCGTGGTTTGGTTGTAAGGCTTGCGTGCAGACTGTATGTCGTTTAGCAACTAAGAGCTCACTTTTGTGAATAGGTAACCGTCGGTTTGTCTAAAACCTATGTACAGCATTGCGCAGCAGTGCATCACCGAGGAACTGGCGTTGCAATCATTCTTGTGGCACGCAGACTTCGCAAGCATTCGGGGCCGTATGCTGCAAACAGGCACACACTACTGAGACGATATGAACGTCCTGTAGGTGAGGCGTTTGGATCGAGGGCACGCCTAGGAGCACTCCTATGACTATTTATGTTCGAAAATCACAGCTAGGCGTTTCAATAGAAAGAATTCTGCTCACGAAAAGCGTTTGCATTCCGTTGCTAAGTAAAATGGTGTGGTTATGGAGGCAGCTGGGACGGCACACTGTAGGTTCATCATGGTTTGGCGCTGATTCGCAATGCTGAAAGACTTGCATACGTCCAACAATTTCACAGTACAGTTTGCAATATTTTCCCAAGTTTTGAAGCTTCTGCCAATCTCGGGGTGATATTAGTTTGTCCGACACAACGTGGTATCTGTCGGGAAAAGTTCCACCGACGACAGTAGCCTGTGCAGCTTGCGGCATATATGCACAAAGTACCATGAATTAGGGCATAAGATGCAAGTAGCCAACCTAGATAGGTAATGGGTTTATGTAAATGTTGGGAGGCAGCGCAGGGCCGTTAGGTAAATGTGTTGCCCTGCGTGTAACTATCTGCACACAGAGTCTCACTGTCCTACTCACCTCTTATACCTTCGTCAGACCTTCGTTGTGATGAGCATGCACTAATTCAGAGGTGCCGCATTCCATTCATAGCAGAAAACCGCACATCGAAATCGTCAGTATCAAGTGTTGGTTGTGTATTACTTTGCGCACCTGTATGCCAATGGCTGGGTTGCCGACCAGCATCTTCGAACGGACGCACAATGCAGCATATACCCCCACCCACGATTGGGCTCACAGTTGTTTCAACACAACAGTTAAAACGTTTCCATTTTCCAGGAGAAGGAAGGCGGTCGCTGCAAAATCAGTAAAAGCATTAGAGACTATTTGTGCCGGAAAGATCGTCAAGATGTACTTGTATATTGCGTGCACTACTTGTTTGCCTGTTGCATGTTGGGTGTTACAAATAACGCGCACACTACCTGCATGTAGCCGGTGAGGTGGATGCTAGTGACTCGTGGGAAACCTTTAAAGCACTCTAGAACGTAGACCGAACTTATATGGGCATTGCAAGCGCATTGGAAGCAACAGGCGTGGGTGATGTATCCATTACGATACCGACTGATTCGGGGTTTGGTGTGTGCTGTGGAGCGAATGTTGCACAACGCGCGACAAGGTCAAAAGGCCGTGTCTTGGCTTATGTTTGTTGTTTGGGCCGCACAAGCAGCATTTGCTTGTGCGCATAAGCTTATCCGCCCCCTATTCCTAAGGTCAGTTAGTGTGCAGCCAAAGATGTCGTCGAGTAACGCCTCAGGTGGCGCCAAGACGAGCGTATTTCATGCTGTAAACTATTTCCCCTTGGAGGGACGCCGGTGGAACTGACGAACCACTAAATTGGAGGCCCATAGTGAGGATATGTTCTGTGGCTTCGTTTTGTCCGTCTCTACCTTTCAGAAGCCGCTCTTAGTGCAGTTCTACGACACAGATTGTATACTGAATTGTCCGTATGGACCTGACTTATTCAGCCCGTGAGGCCTGTAGTGTACCGAGGACGTTACGCAACTGTGCCCGCCGTCGTTATAGTGATCGGCCGAGTTGCTCTTGCCCAGTATATGTTATCTAACCTGTGTTGAGCTTATTGCTCGCCGGGCTGCGTTCGCTCATGCAGATGTCTGCCCTGTTGAAAGTGCCTCTCTCAGTTAATAGACATTGAATTACACTCTTCACAGCTGTCTTTGCCATTTCCTTAAGCATAAACCAACAATTGTGGCTTTTATTAGCTGTGCAGAGTATGCTGATGAACCTACAGGATGGTGATTGGTGATGGTGGACATCTGCACCGCTTGCTGGACGTTTCTCATCCTGCATACTGCGACAAACATCGCCCATGTCAGAGTCTCTATCTGGCCGGCACGCGTTGGCATTATCATGTTATGGTGACTTACATTAGCTCTACAGATAGTGCGCCAGTTGCTGTCACTGTGCATACCTCTACAGACTGTCAGTCTTATTTCCCACCACGGTCGATAAACGTCCTACACCTGATAGGTTAATGGGCCGTAAACTGCTTACAAGTGCCTGCTGCAATGCGAACTCACACCTTTCGATTAGCCTGCATGAACATCTACTGTCATGTGGCGAATTCTGTATAGTGGCACAATTGTTGTGGAAATATATATATGCAGCCGTCCCCTGTGCAATTGCTATTTGTATGCACAGAATTCAGTTGTTTTACTTTCAGGCTCAAGTGTACGGTATTGAGTCGCAGTCGTCATAACCAGGCTTGGTTTCAATGAACCTAGATGCTCGACACTCCAGAGGCGGCGGCTGACGGTAAATGCCCGGCATTTAGTGTTTTTGGCTTCGGATATATTACGCGCAGGACTGAAAAGTGAGAAACGCTGCCTGTGATTGAGGCGGAGAAAGATTATCCTTAGTATTCTGATTATGTACAGCAAGGAACCTGCCAATAAACCTTTCTTCCTGCATGCAGACTGTACGTTCAATACTTCGCATGCAGGTTCTTTGGTGCGTAGTCGACGTGTTCATCATTTCCAGTAGCTTGTGAACATCGAAGCCTTGACTGTTTGGTGGTTCGTGATGGGTTGTCACGTTACGTTTATTATTCCGTGTGCTTGGAGTGACGGGCTACCTGTTGGTGCTTTTCGGGTGTAGGGTACCGTGCTTCCAGCGTTTGTGCAGCTTGCCTTCTTGCAGTGTAGCTGAGGACACAGGAGGGTAGACAACTCACGTGGCAAGTCTGGTGTGCAGATTAGATGCATGGCATCTGTGTTTGGCGTGCCCCTGCAACTGGACAGGCACGGATGTGCCGTGTAAAAATGGTAGAAACGAGAGCATCATTGACTCTGACTTGGCGGTTTTGTCGGAACGGGCGCCTCGCGTGACTCGGCCTTCTATAAGCACGACAACAGCGGAATAACCGGCTGTTCAAGCTGCAGCATCCAACCACTTGCATACACTAGGGATATGAGGAGGCCACGCTTTGCATTGCTGATGAAACGCTATCGTGGAGACAAGAGCTGATAAGCGCGGCAGTGTCTGCGGAGAATGCTTTGCGTGGGTGTCGTCACAGATGTGCAGTTCTGCAAATCGTGCTCACACCGTTGACGACATTTGTGAAACTTTTGAACTGCGTCTTCTTCAGCTGTGGCTTAGGCGCTTAGTATGGGGGGTTCCCCCGCGAAACCGTTACAGCATGTTAGCGTCTGCATAGGCTCGCTGAGTCAGCAGACAGTGCGTTTTACTCCGCCCACAACGCTATAGACAGCACGCATACCATCATGATACGATGAATACTCGACAGTGGTTAAGTGGTGGATATGAAAAGCTTACTGCGCACAACCTGTAACCGCGCTAGGCATTCCCTGTGAAGCAGCACAACTATTTGCAGTCAGAACGCTGACGCAGGATATGCCGTTTGGGTGTACAACTACTGTCCGTAAGCCATTCCCTTTCCTGTGCACCACCTGCGTGCCATCTGCGTGTGTCTGTTTGGTAAAACGCATTTGGAAGTGATATTGATCTTGGTGGGGATCAGGTAAGCTGGTGAACGCGGGCGTGCGTGGCTGGGAGCACAACCTCGCTGAATTCCGTTTTTGTTTCCAGAAGAGTTTCGGTGTTTTGCGTCAACTTACGCGTTTCGTAGATGCCGCGAAGCAAGTTGGCATTCCACGCATTTGCATGCTTGCTTTGGTGGGTCTGTCAAGGAGCATCACAGAAACTGCCTTGCCTCTCTGAAACGCTCAAATTCCAGTTTGTAGGTCGGACCTCCCAAGCAAAAGCACAAGTAACACACGTACGGTTTCATCATTTGTTTTATTGGAAACGCTTATACTGCGTATGGACACGTACGAAAATCGATGTTCGATGCAGTGCGTTTTGTGGTGATCTGGATAGCAGAAGAGGCAGTGCACTCCTCCACCCTTTTGTCGAGCTTCGTTCGGTGCTTCATAAGCACAAATTGTACGAGGGCTATTTGTTACTTGGTTTTTTCTAACCAGAAAAAAATTCTTTAGTAAATACAAAATATTCTGCTTTCATCCTATAATAAAATAGATACACTTTTAATTAGAAGTAGACGCTTATTCTGTGAAGGATCTTTATATGAATTATTTGTCCACGTATTTGCTTTACTTCTCATTATTTAGTTACTGTAATGTGTTAAACAATGTGGAATGACTCCGTGTTTGGATCGCTTCTGATATAAGGTATATACCGGTGATAATAAAGCAAATCCAGGGTTTGACGGGGGCGCGGACATGGTTACTTCGGTGTAAGGCGAAGGGCCTTACCATGCATTGGAACATATAATTTTAAAATGTTTAATACAGAATGTGCATGGCTGTCCGTCAGTTCGTGCTGTGAGATTTTTGGTGCATTTTTGTATGCACTTTGTATAGTAGGAGCAGTTTGCCATTGCATTTTAATGCCAATTAAACCCCTTGCAGGATCTCTTTTGTCTACACCGGATATGGGCCGAGCACTTTGTTTGCGCAGTTGTTGGCTGAATAGGTGCTGGTAGCACTGCTACTCTGCACTAACGCAGCTATGCGGTGAAACGTGTTTGCGTTTCATGGTATTGTCTAGGTGCTGTTCCTAAATGTCCAATATTTTAAGGTGTGGACCTGTGCTTCTGTTTCACTGTCCTGTCCGTTGTGCAAGACGCGAAACTGGAAATTATTGACTTCGCCAGTATGTCCGAACTTTGCGACTTCGCCTTTCGGAAACAGACAGGAGGGAGGCGTACTGACGATAACTGCTTTGACATTTACGCGCGCATTTACGCGCGGCTTGCATTTTACGAAGCAGGGAATCGATTTCTAGTTGCTTTTCTAGAGCAGTACAGTTGGCGTGGGAAGTCGTTTGGCTGTATCTGTAGGCTGTGCGTGCCTTTTACTTAGCTTTACCCCTGCTAGGCGGAAGGGTGCGTGCTTCCACTGGAATGCTGGTTTTTGTATTTTTACACTGCGGAAGGCTGGTCTATTAGATCGGCTTTTCCTGGACAATGTGAGTGGTTGTACTTTGCTGTCGCTATAGAAGAGGATGTCTGTTTCCACTGGCTTTTTGTGGTAAGTTCTGTTGTCATTTAAAAGACAAAGACAAGCCAATTTAATTAATTTACTAAAGACAAAGACAGGCGTGAGCTCCTGAAAGCTTGGTGCTAGGATTGGTTACATCTCCCTACGGAGCAGCTTTGTTGTACGCAGGAAAGTGTTTATTTGGCAATGTGCGCGCTTTTGTACAATGTGTTAGGGGCAGCGGTAATTATTTCAGTTGGCTGCTTAGCATTGCGCACAGTGCGTTGCACTAAACGCCGCAGCTAAGTGCTTTTGTGGACGTGAGGATCAAACGCAAAGCATTTCGGCGGGCTCAAAACGTTTCAGCGAGTGCGCCACAAGTGCCAGTAGACAATGCACAGTCAAACTGCCACTTCGGTAGGCTGTCTGCAACATTTTTGAGCTTACATGCGTTGCAAATGTTGTTAATATGCAGTGCTCTATGCATTGCGTCGCATGAGCGGCATGCGCAAACGCCCGTTTTGTTATCCTGTCAAGAGGTTTCGTCTCGCTTTGCCTCTGTGTACCCATGATAGCAACTGGCAGAACTTATGTTGATTGAACTGCGTAACGTTATAGCGTGCTATCTGGGTCTCTCGATGCGCATTTTATGACTTACCCGAAGGCTGCAGCCCTTTGGTTTAGCAGCCCAATGCGATTCGCATTCGGTTAGGGTGGATCTCGCTCAGAGGCGGCTTCGCAGGTGTTGCACTAGCCATGAACCAAGGTGCGTCGCCGTTTTCCAAACGAATGTACCTGTAGATGGTGCGTCGTCTGGCCGCAGCAATGAATGAAACATCGCCTTATCAGTTCCATTTTTAGCTGGTGATGCAGAGTAGTCCTGTAGTGTGTTACCCACCGCAGCACGGCATGCCTGCGATGGTTCGCGTGTCCAATGGAGACGCACGTACATATTTTGTATTGACTGATTTTGCTTACGGTAGTGGATGTTCACCGTGTTAAGACACGGCAGGCAATGGCCACCAAGCATTAGGTACTGGCGCGCTGTGTGCTTCTTAGTGCGTGGTGGTTGGTTTACAGCGTTTGTTTCATTGGTGAGAGAGCCTGAGGCGACAGGGTATATGTTTGTGTGTGTCAGATGTGGCTAGGGCGTCGTCCGGTTCTGATCAGCGTATCATGCTTTTGCGGGGAAGCTAGCAATGCAGAAGATGGGAAATTCCCTAACTCCAGCGCATGCCAGTGTCTCTGTATTGATTAGACTTACCCTAAGGCTGCCTTCTACGTTGACGTAGCACTTCTGCTGCCGCTGACGTTGTGCGTGGCTGGTATTCCTGATGGAATGACGGCGCACGATACTTTAGCGTTTATGCCGCTACATGCAGTCGTCACCTTACAAGAAGGCATCATAAATGTCTCACCAGGCCTCTTGCCCCCAAACGATTGGACATATTATTGGGGACACTTGTGATGCTCCAGGGGCGCACCTGTTTCGTCCTTGGCTCGCCCGTTCAGTTTGGTGGCCTTCTACATCGAACCGCAACGACAAAGTAGCCGTTACGCAGGTGCTGCAAGCCAACAGCGAGTGCGTTGTATTCCCCACACGACGTTATTTGCACCGTGCGTACCGTCCTGTGATTGCTGCTCGAGCCAGTAATCGGGTGGGACTTAGCAAATGCGTGTTGTACGCAACCACGAACATAGCGTACAGTCTTCTCTCGAGTGGCAGTGCCATATGCAGTCGTAAAGCTGAAGTTGAGTATGGAATGCCGAGTCGCAGCTACCGTGTATATGCGATAGCATTGTGATAAGGCACGTCTGTACTGTCTGCATTTGTCTTTGACGCACGTCACATTCTACATTGGGTCTGACCATATCGCCCGCTCATCTACTGGCGCCGCTGGCGTGCGCAGGGTGTTTGTCGCTGCATATATAATATCGCTGAATATTCGGTTCTACTTCCACCAGGATGTCGAAGGCCTGCATTGAGTGTACTGCATGTGTCGATGGCTTTATATGTCGCGTGAGAAATTCGCGCTTCAGGCAGATGAATCTCTTCTTTGGTGGGCCTGTTCATCAGCACGCCAGAACCTGACTCGGTGCCATGGATCACTCATTTCTCAGTTTGTAAGTCGGACGCTCCGTGCTCCACACATAGGGTTCCAATGGCTTTTTGTTTGGAGAGGACCACACGAAGTATGGGGTCCTCATAATGTCGATAGGTGGGGCAATGCGCGCCGTTGTCTTTTGAGTAGTGAAAGAGGTAGCTTACTGTTCCGTGTGTTTCTGGAACATCGCTAGACGCGGAACGCAGTACTCCACGCGATTTTGTAAAGAAACGTGTTTGTGCGTGGTGGTATCTTCCAACCGCTGTTCTGCTGTGTCCGAATGGCCATAGTCCTTAAGGTCGGACATCTGTTTGTTCAGCACTGGCCTGTCCAATGTGCGAAGCATGGAAGTGCTGGCATCGCCAGCATGGCAGCATTGCAAGGCTTTGCCTTTTGGAATCATGCAAAAGTGATGCTGTTTGGCGAGCATTGCTTCCATCTCGCTTATCCGTTGCTGATATCTCCTGAGACAAAGCAACGCCTCTTTTCCCTTGCTAGCGTAGTAGAGTTGACCTCGACAGTTGTTTGGCTTTACCTGGAGGTTGTACGTTTTTAAAGTACCATTACGGTTGCTGAATAACAAACCGCCTGCTTGCATCGGCTGTGTGCGTTTATTATTTCGGCGACACAGAGGAGCGGGCTCCTGGACGCATGATGATAGCATTACTCATCCATACGAAGGAGAGCTACTGCATGCACGTAAACATTTACTGGAGATTGTGTCCGCATTTAATGTGGAATTTTAGGGGACAGCGCTGCGTCTTTCATTTGGCCGCACCTAAGTGCATTGGTGGGCTTGAGGGTCAGACGCAAAGCATTACGGCGGGCTCGAAACGTTTCAGCGAGTGCGCCGCATGTGCCAAGACCCAGCGCACAGTCAGAATGCAGCTTTGGTGAATTGTTTCTAACCTTCGTGGGCTTGATGCACAGAAAATGCTGTTCGTATACGGTGCGGTGTGTGTTGTGGTACTTGGATAGCGTGTGGAAAGGATCGTCGCGTTCCGCTGTGAAGTAACCCTGCCTCACCTCTTCAGGAACCGTTTACCAAAGCGATGGCCCGACGCTCTGCCAATTTGTGTTGCTGTTTTTGCCTCTCAGTGCTGTGTACAGAACCACAAGTTTAGGGTCGCTTGACAGATGATGGCACGGTGCGTTTGCACGATGAACATGCATGGGTCTGCAAACGCTCACACTCTTCTACAACGCCTAGTAATAAGATGCATTTTAAAAGTTGTTGCATGGAGGCCTGTCAGCTCGAGTGGCTGTGGTAGAGTCGAATATATGTGCAGTTAGTGGGTGGCTTGAACGTAGGGAGCAGACCAAGCGGAAATTGTGGACAATTTTCTTTGCTTAGCTCATGGTGCAGAATATATCAGAAGGGCAGTTTGCATGGGCTGTGTTCGCAAAACATCAGTTGTCAATTGTTGTGGGAATGCATCTTTCAGCGAGCAGCTCTATCTCTAGGCCGTGAGCCGAGTGTGCACCATGCCTCATTTGAAAAGTGTCAACTGCCTCGCAATGCGTCTAATTGGGTGGCTGCGCACCCGACAGGCCGTGGGTAGCAGCACAACGTACGGACGTCTTTGCGAGCCTTCTTCTACATACACTGTCAGATGTAGGTGTGGATGTTTCACAAGGGTTGGCTGGCGGCACTGGAGGACTGGCGGGTGAAAACGGTTCTGTGTACATCAGGGTGGTTGTAATTGAAGCGCCCGTCCGCAAGTCGGCTCGTGCCAATTCTTCGATAGCACTGTGCGGCCGCCGAGGATAGTGTTACTCTTTATACTGTAGGCTGCCTCGTGCAGTGCAAACGAATTTGCGCCGAATCCTCCACCGTTAAGTGCGGTTCACTTTGCTTCTCAGTAAGGTTAAAGCGCTCGGCACAACGGCACGCTGTTGGTTTTGCAAGGTGTGCGGTGTCTGCTTGGGCGCGGGCAGAGAGGAAGAATACAAAATGTACTGTTGCATATCTAGGTGCAGTTCGGCAATGGGAAATGTGTTTGTATCGCACACGTCTGGATAATTTGCGGTGTAGCATATGCTGGTGAGCTTGTCCTCTGCATGGGCAGACGCCCGTCGTGTTGTATATGTAAATGCCAGCTTTACCAGAGGCGTCACGAACGAGGTATAGCACGAAGTGCGTTGCTAGACAGACATGGTAAACACGAGCCTCGCTTCTCTGGTAGCAGATGCCTACTCCAGAGTGCATCCGTGCGACTACCTGTTAGAGACGCCTACACGATGCGCCTTATGGCCGGCCTCAGCAGCCGTTTTCCACTCGAGGGTGCTACTTCCCTGTTTAGTGCAGGAGGTGGCCAAAGCAGCGGAAAAGGGGAGCCTAATGTAGTGGTGAGCATGAGGCAAACAAAGGCGCTGAGCGAGCTGTTCGGTTTGGGTTGGCTTTGTATTGAGGGGCGGTGTGCAAGAGGTTTTCCACATGCATGCAACTAAGTGGCTCTTTGTAGTGCATTTTAGGCGCGGGTCGCGCATATTGAAAGGGTCAAATGTGGGAATGCGGCCTGCAATGCCACGAAGTGACGCAGTTTCAGCAGGCATGTGTATTGCAGCATGC
>CAJFCY010000473.1:5000-12500 GCA_904066265.1 Eimeria zaria
CCTTCTCGCCCCTCCCAGGTGTATCAACTCTGTGCTATTCAAGACCCCGATATCTGCCAGCTGCTGCAGGAGGCCCCTGTGCTGCCCACCTTCAGCAACGAGACAGGTGCTGCTGCTGTTGCTGCTGCTGCTGCTGCTGCTGCTGCTCTTGATTCTACTGCTCTTGCTAATACTCTCAGTGTTCATACTGCTGCTTAGAACTGTGCTGTTCCTGGGGCTGCAAGGCGTTCGGCTGCTGCACTGGGTGTTGCTGCCTCTCGTGCTGCTGCTGCTGCTGCTGCTGCCGGGATTGCTGCTGCTGTTCTTAGTGTGAGTGCTGCTGCTTTTGCTGCTGACGCTGCTGTTGCTGCTGCTGCTGCTGTTGTGGGAAGTATAAAGGAAAGGGATTAGGTGTTGTATGTGTGCTGCAGGTTGGCATCATAAGGAGACTCTGAAGACACTGCGCGCGCTGATGGCCCTTAAGAGCCGACGCATGCGCGCGGCAGAAGGCGAGCAGCAGCAGCAGCAGCAGCAGCAGCAGCAGCAGCACGATATGTAGCCTGGGGCTTAGGACCCTGTAGCCGCTACTCGTCTGTACGTCTTGGCTTCTCTTTACTTCTGCACAGTCTTGCTTCTTCTGCGCTGACGCAGTGCAGCTACTGTAGCAGCAGCAGCAGCAGCAACAGCAACAGCTGGTGATGTTGCAGCAGCAGCAGCAGCAACAACAGCAGTAGCAACTGCACATGTTTATAGCAGCAGCAGCAGTAATAACAACTAGTGGTGCTGCAGCAAGAGCTGCAGCAACAACAGGAACAACTGCTGGCGATGCTGTAGCAGCAGCACCAACAGCAGCAGCAGCCGCTGCTTTTTGAATGCACTGTCTGCTGCATGCAGTGGCAGCAAATGTTTGTATTTAAGGTTTAATAAGTGTTAAGGGTTTAGACTAGTCTAAGCAGAGAGGGACACAGCAGCAGCAGCGCTGTTTGCTGTGCTGCAGCAGCAAGTCGAGTGAAGACTGTTACTTGCATGCGGGAGCTGTCTCCTTCCTTCTTGTACTGCCTCCTCCTGTCTCCCTGTGTCTCCTCCTGTCTCCCTTTCTCCTGTCGTGTCTTCCCTCTCCTCCTACCTCCTCCTGTCTCCTTGTGTCTCCTTAAACCCCCTCCTGTCTCCTTGTGTCTCCTTAAACCCCCTCCTGTCTCCTTATGTCTCCTTGTGTCTCCTTCCGCCTCCTCCTGTCTCCTTCTGTCCCCTGTACCATTCCGTCTCTTTCTGTCTCCTCCCGTCTCCGTCTGTCTCCTTTCGCGTCTGTTTGGTCTCCGTGGCATTGGAAGGAGACAAACACCTGGGCCTTCAGCACAAAGGAGACAGTCCGATGCAGCTGGGTGCCTCCTAACATATACCATAAATGCATGCAAGTGCATGCATGCAGAGGCATGCATGCACAGGCTAGTCTCAGCTTAACTCCACACATAGGGGGCTGGCCTTGTAGATGCAGGGAGACTGGCTAGCTGGCTCCTCCTGCTTCAGGGGTCAGGCCAACTGTACACACGCGTTGCTAACTCCATGCAGACAAACTGCAGCAAAGACAGGACGCATACAACGCCTATGCTGGCGTAGCTAGCTAGCTAGCTAGCTAGCTAGCCAACCAACCACGCACCCAGACCCCAAACCAGGCAGGTACACATAAATGGGGCACCCAGCTAGCTAGGTACATTGGTAGTCAGCTAGTTAGGTAGCTAGCTAGATAGCTAGCTAGCTACTCCACTAGCTAACTAGCTAGGTAGCTAAGCATCTAGCTAGGTAGTTGGCTAGCCAGTTACGACGCTAGGCAGACAGCTGGCTACGAAAAACCTTCTAAGAAGATACTCCGTAGAGGCAGCTGGCCTCCTCCTCTATCCTTTAGGTGTACATAGGTAAGCGGGTAGCTACCAAGGTAACTAGAAAGGTAGCCGACTAAGTAGCTAGGCAGCTACCTGACTAGGTAGGTAGCTAGCTAGGCGCGTAGGTAGGTAGCTAGCTAGGTAGGCAAGTAACTAGCTAGCTAGCTAGCTAGCTAGCTAGCTAGCTAGCTAAGTAGGTGCCCAGCCTGGCGCCCGGTTATTGAACTTGCCTTTGGAGAGCTAACCAGTTAGCTATCTACAAGGCTGTCTCACTCGCCAGTGTGTTTGTGCTAGCTAGCTACAAAGCCAACAGTACAGTACAGTTCGCTAGCTACCCAGCTAGCCAACCAGCTAGCTAGCTAGCTAGCTGTAGTTATCGTGTGGCAAGTGCATGGTTTCAAATGAAGAGACAGTTGGACGCTGCACTCGGCAGCGCTAAGAACTAATGGCTTAGCCTTAAATGCTGCGGAGACAAGCAAAAGGAGACACCTGAGAAAGAGACAGAAGGAGAGGAAGAAAGAGACAGTAGCATGCAAATTCGCATGCAAAGTCCCCAGGTGTACATACACTCGAACTCCACGCATGCAGCCAGTGGCCTTCCTTAGCCCTTTGAGACGCCTCAGTAGGCCAAGCCGCTAAACCCTAAACCCTAAACCCTAAACCCTAAACCCTGCAGTCTACTGAAGACTGAGTGTTTCTTCGAGGCAGTAGGTGGGTATATTTAGCGAGCTGCAGCCTGGGTTAAGGGTGGAAGGAAGCAGTAATAGCTTCTAATACAAAAACCCTAAACCCTAAACCCTAAACCCTAATATTAATTAGGGTTTGCATAGCAGCACCTAAACCCTAGCATAGATACAAGACAGCAGAGTAGAGGCAGCTAACGCAGCTGAGGGTATCGCCGTGCTGTGTCTGTTAACACCTAGAAGACAGCGGCCACAGTGTTCAACTCTACTCTCTAATGCATGCATGCATGCATGCATGCATGCATGCATGCATTGCATGCATGTGCTTGTGCTGCTGGGAGAGTAGAGGAGAAGAAGACGGCCTTGTGGGCTGTACATAGTACACCTGGGTCTTGTGTTGTATTATTTCTCACATCGGAGAGAAGCAGCATTATCCTCAACAATATTAACAAGAGTATAGCAGCAGCAGCAGCAGCAGCAGCAGCAGCAGCAGCAACAGCAACAGTAGCTGCAGCAGGAGCAGCAGCAGAAGCAGTAAGAACAGCAGCAGGAGCTACAGCTGTTTCCGCTGTTGCTGCTGTTACTGCCGGTGCTACAACTGCTTCTGCTGTCCCCGTTGCTGCTGTTATTCCTGCTGCTGCTGCTATTCCTGCTGCTGCTATTACTGCTGCTGCTGCTGCTGCTGCTGTTGCTGCTGCTATTATTATTATTATTATTATTATTAATATTAAGAATGTTTAACGTTTACCATCAGAGTCATCAAGTAACTCCATCTCCAAATCATCAGATGATGAGGGTAGCCCATGTATCATAAGAAACCCAATAATAAATAATAAACAAAAGAATATAGAAACCTTTAATAAAGGAGACACCTCCTTATTCAACTTACTCATAGTTGCACGTGTAGGTAGGAAGGTGGGGCCTATTGTAAAGTTACGTATATTGGGGAAGTTATCTAATACATCATTTGATAGGTTTAATGCAAACTCCCCATCATCTTCATCTATATTATTATTATTATTATTATTATTATCTTGTTCATCTTTATTTATATTATTATTATTTATATTATTTATATTATTTATATTATTTATAATATTAATATCTTCATCTATACTATTTGGTGTAGTAGATACTACTACACTTCCTTGTATACTTGAAGCATCTGATATATCACTTGTTATAACAACCTCCTCCCCTTCTTTTAATACAGCTCCTAATATTATACAATTATCTATTATTAATATACATAATAACAGCAGCAGCAGCAGCAGAAACCGTGCTGCTGCAGCAAACCTTAAAACCCATACCATTTCTCTTAACAGCTACTCACTCTACTTTAACAACAACAGCTGCAGCAATGGACTTATATTATCGACCGTGCTGCTGCTGCTGCTGCTGCTGCTGCTGCTCTTGTTGCTGCTGCTCTTCCTCTTCTTACTATTCCTTCTACTCCAACTCCTCCTGCTTCTCCTAATGCTGCTGCTGCTGCTCTTACTGCTGCTGCTGCTGCTGTTGCTGCTGCCTGCCTTGTAGCTTCTAGCCGGGGAATGGTTAGTATAACCCAGCCTGCTGTTGCACGACCCTTCTTCTCGCCTTAAAACATAAAAAAATAATAAAAAAGGCAATTTAAACAACAATAGCAGCATAAATAAACATAAAAAAACAACAGAAACTGCAGCATGCATCACACGACGGAGGCCCCGATATCACTACCCCACTTAATATAAGCAGGCAGCAGCCGCCACTTTTTGCTGCTTTACAATAGTATTACTTTATATATATATTTTATTAAATATATTACTTAATTTATTAACTCATTTTATTATCAAATTAACCCCAAGAAACCCTATGACGGTGACTGTACAACGCAGCATCAGCATACACCGTGAGCAAAGAGGCAGCTGTGATACACTGAAACGCTGTATATACTGAAAGCTTTATAAAAATATTAAAATATACAATAATAAAACTTTTATATACAATGGAGGGACCCTATAGTATCTAGGCAGCCTGAGGGTTTTAGCACATAGTCATGATTTGTAATAGAACCAAGATACGCAAGCTACTATACACAACAGCAATATATGCATCAGCTAGTAACAGCAGCTTGTGATACCCCTGATTACACTTAAACGGCTTGGGGCCGCCAAGACAAAGGCATTAGGCAGGCGAAGAACATGGGGTTGAGCAGGAGCCGCAGCAGAACTCGCTACAACTACTACAACTACTGCTGCAAGGAGAAGTTGCATACAAGTACAGGAAGGCGCCATACGATGTTTGAAATAATACCCCATATATTTGTTGAACACTCAATTGGCCATTTGGAGGCTGTCGGCAGGTAAGGGGAAGTATATATGCAACCTTCGAGCCGGCCAAGCCACAATACTATCAATTTTCTCTCCACAGCCAGTTGGTGACCCCTTCTACAGTTTCCATAGAACCACCTTACAGTGGTATAAAGGCATAAGGCTGCTGCGAAGAGGAGGAGTCGAGCTCTGAGTTGCAGCATACCTTCTTGCAACTGCTTCTGCAAGGCGATCCCACATGTAAGCAGAGCCAGCCATCCTTTACTGCGTCCGGTATCACTGTAAACAATTGTTGAATTGTAACGAGAGTCCCTGATCTTATCGAAGGACTATCGTGAGTTGCGAAAAGCCAATAACTTATAAGAAGGAGTTTGTAAATAGCAGCTGACCTCCTCTCCCTGAGCTTAGGCAACCATAGCGCTGCCGCTCGGCTGCATAAGAACGGGGAGTTCGGCCCATGGTGCTGCGCACCTCGCGCTGCAACACGCAACACGTGCGCACGTGCACACGTGCTGCGGCAGCCCCAACTCTAGGCACATCCAAGCCCCCTTTTGCTGCATGTACTAACTCAATAGGCAATTGCTTAATACAGCCTTCTCCGTTGGTAGGTAGACAACCCACAAGGCAGTGCATACGTAAAACCCACGGCTAAACGTCTCACCTGTTGGCCCTCCAGGCTTAGCTGCACGGAAGGCAGGCTACACGAATGCTTCGTCAGCTCTCAGTAGCCAACCTGCATGCAAGTATCTGTCCTACTACTGCATCTCTCACAGGACAACCCTTTGATGCCCCACCATGCCACAGCGCGCCGGAGGCACGGAGTGTTTGACAAGCCTTAGAACTTCTAAGTTCGAGAACGTGTTGAACGAGCTAGCTAATGTGAAACAATGAAGGCGCCGTCACAGGCAGTGGCGAGACAGCCGTTTATAAAGGAAGGGGAGTAGATAGTATTGGCCAAGTTACTTGTTTGTGGAGACCATATAAACAGAGAGGTGCAGGCTTCTCTATATACGCGAGCAACAGAGCGACTGTCCACACAGGTTTGCACGCAGCCCAGCTGTATGTTGCGTCGTATGCATGTGACTGCCATTCCTAAGTGGGAAAGCCCCTACAGATATTCTTGGAGAATGGCTCCCCTCAAGCAATCCTCATAAACCCACTCTGCTGACGGGTGTTGATTCCAGTTAACGTAGTTAGAGTTGTTGCACAAATATTTAATATCATTCTTCTTCACGCCGCCTTCCCACAAATGATATAACTAGCATTCTATGGAGAGAGTTGGAGGCTGCCGTCCGTGATTCCCCTAACCGTTTTAGAAAGCTGGCATGAAAGGATAATAATATATACAGGGTGAGGGTAAGTCTACTACCTAAGCCAACACGTTCACCTGACAAGAAGGAGAAAATGCCCCCACACAATACGTAGTGAGCGTGTTTGACTCTTCACCCTCCTCCATGCTCCTCCTGCGTGCTCCTCCTACGTACTTCGTAGAGTATTGGGGCCCACTGGAGACACGCTGCCTCTGTCTAAGTTGCATGCGGAAAGGTTACCCCATTCTTAGGCATTTTGCATACTTCGCCGAGAGGGTGCAAGCTGTCTGTTGGTGGTAGACCCTGCACACGTGAAGGACTGGGTTACACTAACAAAGACGGAAGCCGGATCCTCCCCCGGCTGACCAGGAAGTGCAGATTTGTTGCAACGCCCATTCCTTATAAGGAAGAAAGTCAAGGGAGGTTGATGAATCATGCTTAGTGTAGAGTTGCAAATACTGCACACACGTGAAGTGCATGCAATGCCTTTGGCCTGTTGCCTCCGCATTGTTCGCGGTGACCATGGTATGGCTGGTAGCGAGGTACCTCATCAACTTGCTCCATAGTGCGGCAACTAACTTAGGGTGCTTATCACTGAAGATTCTCCTATGGGAAGCTGTGGAGGTTGGCGATACAGTTAGAGAGTAGTTGGCTACTCCCCCAGGTATCTGTACCGCCGAACCTACGTGGAGTATTTAATGCTTGGTTTATGTATGAGACTGAGCTTAGCGAGCGGCCGCAACACTTTTAGCAGGGAGTCTGACGAAAGTTGCTGTTGACGGTGCATGTATACTTTCTGGCGTGCAGCACATAGGCAAGCTGCCACCAGATTTCATATGAAGAGCTGCTGAAAGCCCACCTTCCCAGCATTTGCAGCACCCCCTCACTCAAAGCCCCCATGCTGACAAACCTCGGCTGTACATCTCCACAGAGATACACCACCAAACCACAAGCATATTCCCCACAGCTCTGGTCAGCAGAGTGCCCAGCCACCGCATACAGCAGCGATGAAATGAAAACATAGGCAATCTTGCATGCGAATAGAGATGTAGTGTATCAACTTGAGAGTTGCCAGTAGCTGGACGTTGAATTATAATTATTGAGAATATGGTGGAGAGGGAGGCCCCTAGGCATTGAAAGTTGGTGATGGAGGTTGTTGAAAAAAGAGACTCTGAATGGTTGTTTAGGTTAAAGGTATTGATAGTTTGTGTGCTGGCGCCACCAGAATAGAAACTGGCAAGGAGACTGGCGAGTCCTTTCAGAGACTGCATGCAAACTGCATGCGATGTGCTTCACACGCTATATTCTGCAGTAGGAGGTACAGAAGACCAACGTCCAC
>CAJFCY010000474.1:0-14106 GCA_904066265.1 Eimeria zaria
TGGGGCAGCCCGGCATATGCTGCAGCGCACCTCGCTGCAACTCCTGCTGCACGGCAGCCCCATATCTAGGCACATCCAAGACCCTTTTTGCTGCATGTATTAACTCAATAGGCAATAGTTAAACACATGCTTCTCCATTGGTAGGTAGTCTACTCACCAGTCAGTCTACACGTCTAAAGCGCACGTCTCCACGTCTCAACTGTTGGGCCGTGCACGCAGCGCTCGGCTCGACTCTAGGAAAGCATGCTACACTCACGGCATGCTAAAGCATAGGCAACTGCTAAAAACTAACTTGGCCTTAATAGCGTGCACACAAGAAGAAACAAGCAGAAATACAAGTACGCACTTCAGAAAGAGCACGCTACTACTGTGACTAGCAACACACCTCAGTGCACCTCTTGCTGCGAGGCCACCCCACAGGCATGCATCCCTAAGCTCCCATGGATGCGTACACTCACCGTGACACTTGCAAACGCCCATTTGCACCTCACTAAGCAGCCTGTGTGCAATTGAAAATACGTGCCACTACCTCAGAAAGACCATGCTCCGCATTTTCCAGCTACATGCAGACCATGCCAGTTTCCGACAGGGCATGCTGAACACTACAGATTTTCATGCACAACAAGGAGCAGCGTAGGTTCCCAGGCATTGCAGACTATTTCCAGTTCACTAAAAAAGGTTGTAACTATTGCTGGGAAGCTAACACTCTTCTAACAGAGGCGTAACTTCCGCAACGGATGCTAATGGATCTCATCCAACGTACATTCTCCGTAAGCCGTCTCACTACAGAGCGGGGTTCTCTACACAAAGTGGTAGATAATATCGCTTTATAAATAAAAATTACCACGTTAGTGCCTGCTTAGATGAATCCATCCCAGGGCTCCGAGACTTCGCACCCACGGACGACTTACCCAGATGGTCATGAGCGAACAACGGAGCATGCTGGGCCCCATGGGTTATTTATATGCTCACGAGACACATCTTGTTGCCTGCAGCGAAAAATTGGACATTATATTCCAGGTGAAATTCAGACATAGAAATAATCACTGTAGACTCAACAAAGTGATGCTAAACGTTGTGTTCTCATCGCTGCTCCTCACGTACCAACTTCGGCCGTACCGTATCGTGCGTCGGCGGCGCCTGGATTGTCCTCCCCGCCTTTGTGGAGAATGGGACGAACAATGAAAAAAATCTCCTTACTTTGAACTAGACTTGCAGACTGAGTATCATGGCCAACGGACGACGGGATATGCCATTGCAGCTGTTCCATGGACAGCTCGTGTGAACCGGCTCTTCCTGGAGAGGGTTACTGTGTTGCATTTCACATTTGAACGAGGGCAAGAAACTGCGAAGGAGGGGTATTTTAGGGGGATGACTCCTTATTTGTACATGTGGCGGTTGTTGGCGTTGTCTTCCTTTGCTGTGGGCTTCTGTGCCAGTCCTGCCCTTGCAGATGACCCAACTGGTATATTACCGCCTTCAGGACCTCCAGAGGAAGATCACTTTGTGAACGGTGCCATTAGCTTCCGGCAGAACGGAGGCGCCGAGGATAACCTGGGAGGCAGTGCATCCGCCTCTGCCACGGAGACTAGTGAACAGGATGGCGACAGGTTTGGCTCAATGCATGCAATGCAAGACCTACTACGTTTTAGGCAGTATTCTGCCGACGGGCTTATTGAATTCCAATATATGGCGTACCTTACGCACGCACTCATGCTCTCCAGCGCGGAAGTGGCTGCGTACGACATAAAGCGAATGCCGCTGCATCGCTTCAGTTCACCGTTAAGCCCAGATCAAATAGCAGAGGTTCCAGTCGGGAATGTCGGAGGGCCCCGTCCGTATCACATGTTTGTGCTATTTACCTTCGTTGATGGGAGCACTGACGCCATTGCGCAAGACCTCAGCAGCAAGTGCAAGGACTGCTCAGTTGCTCTTACGGCATTCCGCGAAGTCTCAAAAGCTTACAAGCTTTCAGGTAAGGATATTGAATTAAATGGTTGACTGTTCATAGTCTGACGTTTAGATGTTCTTCCCGTGGTTCTGGTCCCTTCATCCTGCGCTTGTTGGCTCTTGCTCATCATGCATACCATTTTTGTCCCACATGAACTGCGGATGCATTTGCTGGCTATTCAGACTCTTCACCAGGAAACGAAGACGTATTGCCTGTATTCTTTGGCATTGTAAACATTGGGTCGCGAGATGGAGCTGGAATATCCGCGATTCATCCAGCGATGCAAATTCCCATAGTTATGCACCTGCCCCCCACGGGGTTCCGTGGCTTATGCACTAACAAGGAAACTCAAGATAACCATTGTCCATCTGGAGAAGTAGAATTTGCAGCTGCACTTACTTCCAAAGAAAGTTTGTCTGCTGCACAATACCGAATAGTAGCTGCGGAATTCTTTGGCGGCGCACTTCGGGATAGGCAGGACGACGATGAGGATACTAAGTTGCATGAGCTTCTCCTAGAGCAACAGCGCAACAACATTCGCGGAAAAGTCCACTTTTTCTCTCCCTCAGAAGGCCAGCTGTTCCTCTTACAGCGTTTCAAGAATGAAGCTCCAACGGACCAACGCCTTCTCGAATGGGCGAATACACGCACGAAGAGGCAAGTACTTCTATTGCACCCCTCACCGCTGTAGATGGTAACCCTTATCGTTTGGTCAACTACGTGGGCCCGTTGCGCTTCGCGTTAGCATTTCAGCACCCATGCCATCTGTGAATCAAGGAAGTTTGTTGTGTGTGTGTATGTAGACAAGTCAACTATATCCGAGAAGATAAGCAAGTACAGGGCCAGACGAAGCACGCTTTACTGTTGATCTTTGTTCCATTTTTGTTGTTGTTGGCATGGTGGCTATTCTTAAAGGGGGTGTCGCTGCTCCGCAGGAAACAGTGGCTCGTACCAGTAGGTGGCGTGGTTGCATACACGTTGTGCAGCGGTGGCTTGATTTTTAGCGTGATCCATTCCGTACCTTTTGCCGGTTATGACGAAATTAATATGCGGTACGTTTTGTTGGCCCCCACCTCGCGAGCGCAGTTCATGTTAGAGGGATTATTTCTTTCGTTTTGCTCAACATTAGCTTCGCTAGCAGCTCTTATTCTTGTCCGGCTTCCCGCCTCGTGCGAGCAGATGAGCTGCAGGCCCATCCCCCGCTTTAGCGAGAATACAAGCACGACGAAGACATGCCCAGAAAGACAAGCGAAAGACACTCTGCTTTCTGAAAGCGATACTTGGTGGCGGCGACGTTTAACAGCAGCATCTTTCGCTGTAACTGCCCTGATATTCGTGCTATGTTCTGGGTTTGTAATGCAATGCTACCGCACTAAGGCCGCCTGGTACGCACCCATGTTCTGGCCGAGCCCCTTACTTCCCAAGGGCCCTTTGAAAATAGACAGGGGCAATGTGTTTTAAGTTTATATCTGTTTGCATTGCAATAACTCGACCAGAAAAAAACAAGTCCAGGTTATCACGGTTAGTCTAGGCAAGTACTGCTAATTGCGTGGTACCATCCTTAAATAGCTGACGGGGGTACGTTGCAGTCACCGCTTAAAGGCAGCGTCCTCTTGACCTTTGTGCGACTGTGATAAATTCGCCATTGTTCGTAAGTGATTCTCATGCAAAAACATTCTATGGTGAAGAGCTAATCTACCCACCTACCCACAGGGATGCAGGTGCAGCCATCAGAGTTTAGACCGAATCCACAAAACACCCATGAGGCTGGCAAACCCGCATAATCCAATCAGTGGCAATATTACTGGCATTTATACGCTATCTAGGGAACTGTCATTCTACAATCTCGTGGCAGGCCTGCCCTGCGTGCACCCTTTCCCAAGTGTCCCTTTTCATCCTCTTTCACGCCTTCGGAGTTGCTGACTTGGCCGCAGGCAATGCGGTGATGGCCTCTGGCAGCCGTTCTACAGCAAACGTACGCCCCTTCAAATACACGATGGGTACTCCTGGAATCTTGCGGATGCGACGTTTTAAATCCTTATCATTTGTTGCCACCAAGTAGCACTTGTGCTGATAAGACAGTTCAAAACGCACATGCAAATGCATCCGCCTGTCCCACCACATACGGGATTCACAAGCGCTTTCTGTGCACGAGCCCTACAGGAGCATACCTCTGTAACCCTTTGCACGATGCAGTCATCAGCGTAAGTTCCTGCATGTAGACACTTGAGTCGTTTTATCCGCGGATCCTTCGCCAAATGAAGGGCCAACCGATACCTATGGCCAAGTTTCTCGAGTTCCGCCACCACACAGTCCGTTACGCATACATCGCCTTCAACGAAGCTCACACAGAGCAGGTGTAGATAGTAAAAATAAGCATCCTTGCAAGTGAGGCCGCGACGGCTAGCGGACTGAGAGTGAGGGTATGCTGTTTCACATACATACGTATGCCTACATTTTGCTACAAGGCAGGTGATGAGGCCCTGTAATACGTCCTGCTTGGTTTGGATAGCGCCATTGATGAAGTTTGTGTCCACTAGCACTTGATACGGAGGCACCAGATTCGTGTTGTAGCTGAAGAACTGATCAGGATTGTGCTGAATGCTGCGCATACAGATAGCACAATACACCCCGCGTTGTTTCTAGTTCGTTTGCTGTAACAGAATCATACGCGACTCCCCGAAAAGTATGAAATTTATGCTTGCACGCATCCACAGGGTGCAGTCAGCAACTCGGATGTACGCTTACTGTTCCTTCAAAATCGTCTCCCTCTCGTTTCGCTTTCTCTGCTTCTTTACCTCCTTGTTCTTCCTGAAGTAGATGCAATGCACCAGAAGCATGCGGGCAAGCCCACATGTGATTCTAAGCTCACTGAAGGGATGCCAAGATGTGCGTACAGCTTATTCCTTACAGTCTTTGATCCTTGGGATTAATTGTCCGTTTTACTGCCGCGAACTTGCGCGTCTTCTTTGCTTTTCCCTGCGAAAAGGAATGAAAACGCCCATATCTCCCTCGGTCTGCAGCCACTGAACGCGCAGCGTTCAAAGTTCGAGTTCCCCCCTTCCCGGGGAACAGCCGCTGTTCCTATGAGAGCGCTTACCAACGCACCATGGCTATATGGGAATTTATAACAACGGGCAGCAACAAATGTAGGACTCTCCCGTGTCCAAGTAAGGCGTCTTGTGTTGCGGCCCCTATGCTGTGAGGGTTCCTTCAAGGATCCCACCCCTACTCAAGTACATGAACAAATGTTTAAAGGTGCTTTTGCCTTCCATAAATAAGGATTTCTCAGCAGCCATGCGCCGAACATGAATGAAGGCTTATGAATTGCGCAGTCGGGCCCCACGCGGCTGCCTGGCAACTTTGATCTGAGGCAGAGACAAAATGGGGTAGCAAAGCTATTCTGCATAAATGAAAAAAAAACGCGCACAGCCGGATCCGGTGGTGTTATGGCTTACCAGCATGCATAATTGGTCCGGGACTACGCAGGATCTTGAGTGCCCCAAGGGGCTGACACACGGTCCGATGCAAAGCATCTGTGGGTCAGCAGCTGGACTGGATTCTATACTACATGCTTACCTTCTAGTCTTGCTAGTGACCTTTATTTGCTAAATGCTCTTCAAGTTACAGTGACTTGAAACCACTGGCCGTAACGGGAAGTGTGACAGCGAAGAGCGCCGCACAGACAAATGCTGCTCGAGCGTCGGCTCCACTCATGGTTTCACCATATATTCCTTTGCGTGAGCTGTTGAGGACGGAATCACAGTAAAATCCACTAGCTGAACAACTTGTGCCTATGGCAGCCTTTAAGTGAACAATGTAAACTGCGTTGTCGCAGGGCGCGACCTGCGGCGCGCTCAACGAGTTTCACTTGCCCTTCGGCATGTACAAAAGTGTAAAACATTGTTCAGAAACTGCGCGCAGCTGCTCTTCTGCAACACTAGTGGTTCTATATCGCATCACTGGCAGTGCTTGCTCGTTGGGCACGCCTCGGAGCTTGCTCGGCCTAGTGGTCTGAGATATACTGCTTTCCCTCATTAAAGAGGAGCACAAAAGTTTCGGGGCAATTGCACACAACTCATCCATAAGTGTATCTTGGCATGCAATATATTTGTTTGCGCCGGGCCCTATCCGCCACTCCGACGTCCTGTAGAGCAACCGTGTCGTCCCACCAACGGGAACTTTCAAAAGCCTCCCATGGGGTAGGGAATCATGCGGCAAAATACTTACTGTTGTCCACTAAATGGAACTTCAAAGACGAGAACATAGAGCTGCGAGCAAAATGGGTATCGCGGAGGCACGGCGAATGTCCCCTGGGCCGCGCGCTTTGTTTATTAGATGGCAGCCCGGGGATATAGGTTTTCTCACGCATTCAACGGTTGTATAAAAGGTGCATATCTACACGAGATGCGTGTTCGATGGGGGCAACGCTCGCGCAGGTGCATGCAGTGCAGACGATTGCTTCAGCTTACTCGGCCCTCAGCTGAACTGAAAAAAATGCAAACTCTGAGAACTTGTTTATTATGTGGAATGATGTGGTGCCGTTTGTACAAAGCAGCTGGATATCCGGCTTCCCCTCAATCTGAAAGCAGCTCATGCCTTCTTCGGCCTGGGCTTCTTCTTGCTGGCAACGACAAACCAATCTCCGCCTCCATCTTCAGGTAGCTGGTTCTTATCGAGCTCCTGTAGGTGTGACTCCTCTTGCGCTCTTGCCATTGATGCATTTGATGAAGCTTCGGTTTCACACTCCATCTTCTTTGGCAGCTTCCTTGCGTGGACTGCCGGGTGTGCTGCCTGTTTTGTGGGTGAGTTGTTCACACCCCCGGTAGCTTTTCGACGACGCCTATTTGTGCTCCTCTGAGATGCATCAAAAATACAAAAGCATTCAAGGTCAAGGGCTGTGTTACGAGTTGTTCCACTCTTACATACATTTCGGTAGCCAGGCCTCACAGGGAGAGGTTTTCCACAGGTGCGATTGGCAATAAGCCTACCTTGTTGTCCGTCGATGAAGCTGATGACCGAAGCGAATACGTACACCGCGCCGCCACTGTTAGGAAGAGGAACGATATGATACCCCTAGGAAAACAGATGCAACAATGATGCATTAACTTCTTCACATATTCTGGCTCAGTTACACAGCATGCTTGCGCCAGCGTTCGTCCTTTGCCGTGGTCACAGTTTTATCTTAAGTTAATATTCGGCCCATATCAGTAGGAGTAATTTATAGGGGCGATATGAATAGACGGATAATTGTGCGGGTGATGGAATTCCGCCCAACGCCAGAACACGTCTGCGCCACGTCAATAGACTCAGGGGAATTGTGTGGAGACAGCGATCAGCTGAAATCAGGTGAGCTAACTTCCGCTAGATGAACACTTACACTGTGGCCACAGCTACTGGGTTGCCATTTAGAAGAGCATCCTTGAACTGAACGGCGCCACGGAAGAGCATGTCCACGAAAAAATGCCCCCCCGGCACATTGTCCGGCAGAAGGGGATTCGGTGTAGACCTCGCCATTTTATATGCACAGTATAAATTAGAACATGCTCTGCAAGACAACACTTCAAGTAGGCTGTATGCTCGTAGGCCGCTCGCGTTGTCAAGCCCTAGAGCTGCAGCCAAAAAATGCGATGCAGTGCCTGAATGGCTAACAGTATTTACTACGACCGCTAATCTTTCTCCTAGTTTGGAAATTCACCAAAAAAATTGGCATATTTTTGCTTTCTTTTCACTCAGATACCGAGATGCTGTTTGTGACCGAATAACGCACAGACAATCGTTCTTCCGTGGTTGCTCCTACGTTGCTGCGACAGTTAGGCGGATTCACTGGCCGTTAGTTCACCAGAAATGCTTCACTCAGTTGAAGAAACACTTACAACGAGTAGTCCACTTTTAGATGTGCCATCTGCTGTGGCCCTGTCTTAACGATTAAGCGCACTATATGTAGGCATGGTCAGCGACTTGCCCAATCCTAGATACCTGCTAGCCTAGCCAGGTGACTACCGAAGGCACGAAATGCAGCAACAACGTGGCAGACAGTCTGTACCAATGCCACAGTATCATAGTATGTCTAGCTCTGTGGGCTGATATGTGGATAAATGCCTCAACTCCACGATAGTGTGCTAGTGTGTGGTATGCCTGAAGTTGCTGATTATCTCTGCGTGCAAGCAAGCTGCTAAGTGGGGGTTGAACGCCTGCATAACAATATAGAGTGTTAGTCCATGCATTGAAATGACCACACTTGCACGTGGGGTGGCTTTGCACTGCGAGCTGCAGCAAGGTGCGCTGCAACTCGTACTGGATGCGATCGTTTCCACACTAGTATCGATATCAGTCGAAGAACCTCGTGAGATGCAGTAGAGTTAAACGACTTAAGATTAGAGTTCCGTAAAAGCGACTGACTAGCCGTCCGCTCTAAAGGCAGCCTGCACACAGCGGCGGTAATGAGAAGACCCAGCTTATTATGGGCTGCAGTGCATCTGGCTGCAACTCCTGCTTTAAAGCGATTGCACAACTAATAATGCCCAACTCTCCTTTTCAGGCACCCACTAAAGCCGCAGAGAGTAGTCAAACACCTGTTGAGTTCTCAGTAGACAGCCTGCAAGCATGGACCGACTTTAGGCAAACTGTCCTTTATCTGGCCAACCCTCGCATCCACGCAGGAGAATTCTCCGTGCCTCCGGTGGCACAGCGAAGGTTGGATGGACAAACGGGGAGGCAACAGGTGCACTTGCCGCTGCACGTGCTTGTGGGGCTGCTTCGGTTTCTTCTGTTGCACTCCGTACTGCTGCTTTTCCTACTGGGGCATCTCTTGCGTATGCAATGCTTGCTGTTGCATTGTTTCTCATTGGTCCTCCTGCAGCTCAGGCAGATACTTGTGCTGAACGGTATAGAAGACGGCAGCATCTGCCGGCTTGCTGCACTCCCAGTTCAGCCATCAATAAAAACAGCCGTGTGGTGTCTATGCATCCTAGTGATAAAATCCAAACTGGCGTGTGCTACATTCGGGTTTGTACACATGCTCACGAGTCCCTTCCTTTAATATACCCTGCAGTTGCTTTTTATTTATTCTATGCTGTGCTCACTTGTTTGCCTGCCCGTGTGTTTGCGTGTATTGCACGCGTTTACCTTGGTTAGGCTACGGTTGGAGGCCGCCTCAGCAGTCTGGGCAGCTTCAGCAATGTTCTGTGAGGCTGCCAGCCTCCTCACCTTTTGTTGAAAGTATTTTACTGGCCTCTCGGCCACCATTCTTTTTTATCGCCTCTCTCGGGGCTGACGAACTCACAACTTGGACGCCTATTTTCTATGCTGTAGATGCAAGCGACGCTAACAGCAGAGGCTGTGCCCTTACATCCACACTTGCTAAATTATCTGTGCTCGCCGCTCATGAGTGCATTCATGTAAATGCAATTTCTCTGGTGCTGTGCAGCTGCTGTGGTTTCCTCTTGCAGAGGCCGCCACACCATCACCTCCTCCATGATCCTGCTGCTGCTGATCCTACAACTACTACCACTGCTCCTGCTGCTGCTGTTGTTGTTGCATGCGCTGTTCGTGAACTTGCAGATTCCCGTTCCTTTTCTTCTCCGGCCCTCCCCACCCCAAGAGGCGGCGAACTGTTTCCCCTTGAAAGTGAATAAGATAAAGTAGGGATGGGGAGGAAGGATACTGAAGGGCAAACGCGTATGTAGTTCCCAACATTAGACACAGCTGGGAACGCGGATAACTCTTGCTTAGCGAGGCAAGAGTTATCCGCGATTCAAAGAGGCACTTTGCATTCCGTAAACAAAAGTAAATGTTATCCATGCGTGGACAAAATGCATCTAGGAACTGAGACATGCCAACAGCTGCAAAATGTAGTGCAACGGGCAGCACAGCTCCACAGGAACACAAAATAATGAGCCAGCTCACTCTGCTATATCCCATGCCCGTCCTCCACAGCATTCCGATGCTCCCTTTCTGCATCACCCATGAGCGCCGGATATTACTGCTGGCATTACTGTTGTTGCTGATCCGGCTGCTGCTGCCGCTGCCGCTGCTGTCTGTGAACTATAAAAGCATTAAAAGCCCATTCGCTGGCCTGTGAGTGGGGATCTTCCCATGTTTAATGAAGGCTGCGGATATAGAATCTGCTGCTGATTGAAGAGAATCTTCCGCGGCTATCGCTGTTGGCTGCATGGCGTTGCATCGCCCCAGACATGTTACAGTTCATTGTGACTCCCTTTGCCGAGCACTTGGGTTGGGGCCTGACCTCTCGATGAGTGTATCTCAGCGCATATGCGAATATAAAAGAACTGCCGCCGCCGAGACATAACATCGTGTACAGCTTGCAGCAGCTCCGGGTTGTATGCAAAATGCGCGCATAAACGCAAGGCAGACAACTACAGTAGAAGGCATTCGACGGTTGCTTTAAAGCTGGATGATTTGGTTTTAGTGCATGCCAAGACTCTGCGAAGAGTGCAGAAGGGCAAATAGTCCAATAAGTGCTCCATCGTGTGGTAGCCCCGCTGACTAGTCTTCCTCCGGTGAACGCATTGGCTTTCTTTGTATCGCTGCGCCAAACGTGGATATACCTCGAATTCACTAACTTCATTTTTCTAAAACGTTCAAGTAGTCAACGAAATACCTCCAAATTTGTCCCACGAAACTGTAAAAACGACGTCGTTGTGGGAAGTGCAACTCAAGGAGAATGAGACCTTTCATAGGCATGTAGAGGCACGCAGAAGCCACAAAGAACGAGGGTATTTTTTCGCTTCCTGGAGACCGGCAACCCGTGTATGTGTCTGGATATCGTTTGTTTGAGACAATTCTTCAACAACGTCAACGTAACCTCCTCGGCTCAGCTACTACAATCACAAGCGTGGCTTGAATAGCCTTGCTAAAATTTGAGCCGTATACAACACTTTGCTGACCGTTGCTCTCTCACGCTTGGGGAGGGTTCTATTCCGTTGTGTGCACTCGCTTTTCGGCGCCACTTTTGTTTTCTGCAATGCACACCCGAGCATGCGCCTATGATTACGTCAGCGCCGCAGACGAAACCCCATTTTCCCATATTATTTGCCGGGGCGACCTTCGGGGATGGCCGGACGAGGCACCTCACACGCCCTTTGCGATTGCACGTCTGTGGCGTTTTGCTATGCAGTTTTGCTCAAGTTTGGATGTCTGCACTAGAAAGCAGCTGCTTAACCAGGCACAATGTACAGAGTGCTTTACATGGTCAGTGGCCACGCCTCTTAGCTGGCCCGCCACAAAGAGGTGACGATCAGTAACGGCAGTAGCAAAGCTAGAAAGCGTCAACTGGTGCTGCTTGCCCTTCATACAAATTTTTCCTCTACTTTCCTGCGTTCGGGATCCTCTGTCTTGCCTCCGTGCGCGCATCCTCAGCTGGGAAGCCAAGCACACGACGGCTGATACCGTTTCAACAGAGAACGAAAAGGGGTACAGACATGTTACGATTTTCGTAAGTCTGCTCATGCATTTCTTGCGTGCATGCTCGCCATTGAAGGTCAAATACGCTGTTAATAATTATCTACAGCTTTAGTGCAAGCACCACCAGAAGGTCTGGGTATTCATACATGTATGGTTACTCAAGTAGCTTGACCTAAGCGTCATCATGGAACTCCGACAAGCCGCCTCCTCCCCTCTTCACTAGCCGCAGGCTTTTGTGCCGTTGTGCCCAGGACGCCTGGAGACCAGAGGAGAGGCTATCAGCCTCTCCTCTTGCAGTATCAGCAGCTGCCTTGCGGGGGCTCTAAGTATTTTGACTCCTGCAGTTCACGGTGGTCCTCAGTTAAGACCGACGACCCTCGCTAAAATCACAAGCGGGACTTCTCCCAGCTTCTTCCAAAACACAGTCCAGATACGCCCATTGCGTTTTATCGCGCTGCAATTTAAAAGATGTGCACGCGTCACTGTATTTCTAGAGAACCAGTAGGTGCCGCCGCTGACCAGCACAGTAGTTCTCTGACCGTGGCAATACCGTCAACCAACTGCACTCGACTGACGCCTCTGTGATATGGCACTCAGCCATGTAGCATACATAGAAACATCATAGGGTAACACCCAATTCATCAATTTGTCCCTGATAAGCAATCTACTTATCAACGGCATCGCAGAATTGGTCTTCGTAAGGCGCTTACTGGAAACCTGTGGAAGAAGGGGAAGCCAAACCTACAACGGTGGTTCTGGCTCAGCATGCAGCGATATCGGCTCAATCAACTCAGCAAATGCACACTTGCAAGTGGACTTGAAATTTGCAAGAGCCGGATCACAATCAACTCCATAACAACCCTTCCTTTTTATTCTACTGTCGAGTATTATGCGTCGCTCATGCCCTTGGCCTGCAATAGCCCACCGTCTTGAGGACCGAGTCACAAGAGGGCTCTAGAAGTACATTTTGGACTGCATGAGTGTCAATCATGTGCACTAACTGTGCGGCACTGCCGCCCGTTGATCTTATCGATGACAGCTTCGAAGCAAACTTGGAAAATCCACGTCCAAGGGAATCAACTGAACAGGAACCCGGCTCTACTGAAAGAGTTGGGCGCCGTCCCGATGTGCCTATAAGGAATGTGCTTGCTGCTTCGGAAGATACCTGGTATCCATCATCGCAAGGCATCGGGGCTTTTGTCCTGAGTTAATCACAGTGACCCAAATCAACACAGCCACAGCAAAAGCAAGGAACAAAATCGAGCAATGCTGCTGTGGGACCGAGAATCCCCGTCAAAGTGTTTCTGCGAGCTTTCGCATAAACCCAGTGCAGAAGTCTTACTGTTCCTTGCCAATAAGCATATGATGATGGCAACGCTTTCGCTGCCATTTTGCCAACTGAGATTTCAGTTGCGTCACTTGGGCAATGCGCCTCTCTCTTTCCATCTGTGCCAGATACCTCGAGTCTTGGACGTTACGCTTTGCGTTCTCCAATGCCTTCTGAAGTGCATCATACTCTTTTTTATCCCTGAGAATTGTGTCCTCTTTATCGACAGACTCCTGTGCTGTATTCATTAGTGCGCGCTTAAGCATTTGGTTTTCCTTCTTCAGTGCTTCATGTTGGCACTGAATTTGCTCAAGCTGTTGATACAGCAGCCTCTCCCTCTCACGGGCCTCGCTGAGATCTTCCTCGTTTTCGTGAGCCCCCCTTCGGGAGCTCATGCTTCTTTCTTCTTCTAGGATGCTTTCCTGGGCTGCAGAGCTTCCCCCGTGCAGAACTGGAACACGCGTTCCACTAGCGGCATCACGTTTCCGTGCCTACCACGCATTCACCAAAGCAAACCACCCAAATATTTCCGACGGCAACTAACACCTATCAACAAGCATCCTAGTGTTCACGCCATTAGGTGCACCAAGAAGTCAAACACACGTCTCGTACGTCAGCAATTTCAGAAATACAGTCCACTTTACTCGTATCATCCAAACCCTACAAAAGGAGAAATCCACCGTATATCCGTATGAATGTTCAATTAACTCGCATTCAATAACAAGAAACTCAGAGCCGCAATACGTTCGTTACGGTTTACGCGCAGGAGCTACCGCACATGAGATAATCGTTACATCTTCCTGGAAGCGAATTTCCTGCCTTACACAGCCCCACGCACGCTAGGTACTTGCCCTGACTGTGATAGCGAACAAACCTCTTTCTTCAGAAAACTATGTATCAAGGCTGCGCGCTTACCTGCCACTGCACCCAGTATACCCTCCGCACCTCAGCACTTCCACCAACCGGAACCCTCAACCAAAAAAATCTAAACAAGCAACGCCTCCACTGCGACTTCAATGATTCTACTGGACTAGACACACACTGTCATCCGCAAAAAACTATCCACACTCACGCTTTTAGTTATCAACGACGACTGCAACGTGTCGGGCGAGCCAAGACGCAACAGAGGCTCCGCCTGTTCTGCCTTCTCCCGAAGATCTGCCATACTCCTCCGCAAATTCTCCAATTGTTCATCCTTCTCCTTGGCTGACTCCTGCAAAACAACACATCCCACCGGTCCTTCCGCATCAACACACGCACCCAGTCAAACCACCAAAGCTAAAAACAGCATTCACAATAGAGCACCGCCACACACGCACACACACACACACACACACACACACACACACACAAACACACACACACACAAAACCCTGCCCCTTCTACACATCTCCGAGCCCAC
>CAJFCY010000475.1:0-14095 GCA_904066265.1 Eimeria zaria
TATATATATAAATAAGAAAATAGAACAACTGTACATCTCTAAGTTTTAATAGATGTATAATTGTTTATACTTCAATTATAACATTTTCTGTTTCTCTCGAACAGACATGCCTGTTTTCTATACCAGGCTATGCCGGGCGGACTTGGTTTATGTCTACGCCTAGCATATTTAACTAAAACAATAAATAAATAAATAAATAAATAATATATATATATATATTTAAATCAAATGGAAAGCCAAGGCGAATTAATTATAGAAGCACTTGTTATGAAAATGCAATTTATTTATTTATTAAACACATCATAGCGAACGCTGAATGCCAACTATAGGCGAACAACCAAACAAACATGCATATAACCTCATTCCCCTCACAATTTTGTTTTTTCGGGGATATTTGGTTACACAATAATTATATTATAACAATAATATTTATTTTAATAATAAGAATACAAAGAAGAAGAACGAAAAAGAGAACAACAAACAATGAGGCTACCTGCTTTGTATGCTTATTATATTATGCCTTTAACCCAAGCAGCTTCCTGCCGTTATCACTTAGAGTACATACATGAGGCATATCTCTAAACATTTGATTACAATCAAAACTAAAACCAATAACCCATTTATCTGGAAGGGAGAAACCAACAAAATCAGCTGTCTGTCCATTGGATCGGGATGTACGTTTCAGTGTTAGTGTAGCTATACGAACACTGTTTGGCTGAAATTGTTGCAAATATTTCTGCAATTCTGTAAGTGTAAGACCCGTATCAATAATATCTTCTACAATTAATACATCTTTACCACGTAGGCATGATAGATCATCACTGACAACCTTAAGTTGATTCGTGCTCTCTGTACCTACACATGAGCTAACACGTAAGTAATGTTCAAAGAATGGTGGGCATGTAGCCTCCTCATCGTATAAACTCAGCTTCGCCAAATGCTGAAACAAAGCAGAGAAGAAACTACGGGAACCCTTCAATAAACACAAACAATGTAACTCCCTATTACGGTATGCCTTGCGAATATCATAGGCCTGCAAAACAAACAACAGACAACAGAAAAACACCCTTTAATCCATTAAATCGTGTTGTGTATATAAACAACAACATAATGAATATGTTTATTATAATACACAATATATTGCACCTTCTTCATCTTTAATAAACAGCAGCAGCAACAATGGCAGCAGCAGCAGCAGCAGCAGCAGCAGCAGCAGCAGCAGTAATATAAGCCCACCATCTTCTCCACACGGTCCATGAGGATTCCATTGGGAATAATTATATCTTCAATGTATTTATGATACTGCTTTGGTAGCAGCAAATCATCGGGACTGTAGCGAACATCATCACCAATGACGATGGGGGCACTCCCTAGTGTTCCTTTGCTGCATACAGAAGAATAAAACAATGGAAAGCAAGAGATAATGTAGAAAAATATAAAATAAACATAATAATATACATAAAAAAAAGAAGAAACCAGAAGAAGACAATCAACAAACATGAATACAAACATATTGCAATAGCACGCCGAAAACGAAACAAAGAAACACACGCCTTACTTTGTCATTTTCTGAGGTATTCTGATGGGAAAGTTCGATGTAAACGAGCAAATAAAAGAATGAATACAATCAAACAGAGGAAGACAACTCATTATGATGTAATTCAATGCACTTTTTACGGAGAAAACCCCACCATTAAACGCGTTAATAGGGGCGCAAGCCCGCACCGTCATGTTCTCGAGTAGCAGTGCGAAGAGGAAGGTGCTGCTGTGTTCAAGACATGCAAAATTCCCACCTAATTGTAACTACGTAATAATTAAAATAACTTTTCTACATTTTAAAAGCTAATGATAATGTATTTTAGCCCGATGCATCACACAATGGCTTTCACGAGCAACCGTTTCTTCCTATGTGGAAAGACTAGGGTGTGCAGAAACTCGATTATGGTGCCCTCCTCTTGCCCATACATGAAGAAAGACAAGGAAGATGCTGGTGATTCTGGCGTCAACAAATTCATATTATTACTATAAAGGCATAAAACAAACAACCACATTGAAAGAACGAAGATCGTGCCTCTTGCGGGTGTGCATCGTGCAAGTTGCGTCGCATCGATGTCCGTTTCAACTTGCATCGATATGCTTGTTAGTCCGTTCGATGTTATTTATATACGTCTTATACAATGCTTAGAATGTGAATAAGGAATTCAGAGTATATGTTGCAGTTGTTGATATCTGCATGCAGCCATCGAGGTGGGGGTCCTCGATCGTATTCAGGGGCCGCCGCGAGCTGCAGTTGAATCGAAATACATAAAAGTTCGAAAAATCACCTGATATCCGCATTCCGCCCACAGAAGGCCTAAGGAAGATAGGCTAAAGGCCTTGCACCTGAGTAAAGCAGCCTGTTTGGAACGAGTTGCAGGGCACCTTCCCCCCACTTGTGCTGCAGGGCGGCACTACATGCGGGCGCAGCGAAGCCCTGTTTGGTGAATAGGCTAACACGAAAGGCAATTGTTGAACAGTTGTTTGACCCCTAACAACAATTCAGCACAAGAATAGAGACGCACAACCCAACTTCACCCAGGGCGCTGGCCTGCTGAGAGAGCACCAACCCAGCGGCGGTTTCAGTAGCATCGATATCGATGGAGAAGGGCTTGCGACAATCAGGGGACGTTAGTACTGGAGGTTATGCCAGATGCATGATGAGGCATATATCCTCTGCATCATCCCTAGTTGCCCAAATAAGGTGAGAGTTCTCTTCGAATCTATCAGTTAGGCAGGGGTTGGTTGGAGATTGTGACGAAAGTCCTTGATCTTATCAGAGGACTGTCGCGAGCTGCGAAAAAGCCAAGTACTTATAAGAAAAGAGTCCGTAAAAGCAGCTGACCTTCCCCAGACCTTAGGCAATCACAGTGCTGCCGCTCAGCTCCCTACGCACGGGAAGGTGGGGCAGCCCGGCATGTGTTGAGGAGCGCCTCGCTGCTACTCGTGCTGCATGGCAGCACCATATCTAGACACACCCAAGCCCCCATTGCTGCATCTAGTAACTCAATAGGCAATTGCTGAACACTTCCTGCTCCGTTAGCAGGTAGTCTTCGCACCAGTCAGAGTACACGTCTCAACTGCACGTAGGGCATGCTACAGAGAAAATTCAAGCTGAACTCCCTGTAGTTCAATATTGGACCGAGGAACTTCTGAAATTCTGTGCGAGTGTACAGGAGCATTAACTAGCTCCAGATCGCCCCTACCTTCGTCGGACGGAGTTCAGCTCCCGCTGTAGAGACGCAAAACCCAAAAAAATCTAATTGTTTGCACAATAGGTGAATTCTTCCTTGTTTTAAACATAGCAGTTGCAGAGTGCACTGCAGGTCCTTCCGGTGCTCCTGTACATTCAGGTTCAACACAAGCACATTACCCGTGTCTATTAGCGTCAATTCCTCACTGATTGGCTTAAACAAGTCGTGTTTGGCTGGCAGCTGTAGTTTGGCAGGTTTTTTCAAGATCCCATAGGGCACAAGCATGTATACTCTAGTTTGCGTGAGCGAGTACGGGGTGTTGTACTATATATCTCACCAGGATGGTTTGGGTTGTGTAAACACACCTTAGTGATGGTGCGTGGTGAATACGTTGCGGATTCCTTCAAAGTGTCAAGGCGTTTGTCTATCTGGAGCATCCGAAAATTGCTTTCAGCGTGGTTTGATTTTATGGGTTCAAATCGATGCAAATGTGCCATCTGTCGTCAGCAGCGTTTCGCAACAAATCACGCTGGGAGAGGGTTGATATTTGCCCTTCCCTTTCTGTTTTCCTGATCCTCATTCGATTTCCTCTTCAAGCTGTGGGGGTCAACAGTAGCTCAGAGCAAAGCCTGGGAGTATTCCGAGAGTGCCCCCAATGCGGTTCTCTAGGCCCACGGCTAGCTTGTAGCTTGCCCGCTGGTAGCTCCCTGTTGTCTGACACATCCGAGAACTCCAACATCAACTGTGCCCGATTCTGCTGCTCCTTAGATGTTAACCGGATCGATACCCTGAAACTACGGTCTCCGTACGACCACCATGAAAGAGTTCAGCGTTTTCTCCGTTGCAGTGCCCCTAAATTGCGTAGAACCACACTCGCTTTCGCTCCTTTAAGCACTGCCTTCATTTTCCTTACCACCGATGAAGCCAGATACGTTAGGAGTGTTGTTGTACACTGTTTTGTGGTCCCTTGCACATATACCTCAATACTATCAAGTGGAGGCCTCGTGTTAGCCCTGCGTTTTGTCACCCACGGCATGCCTAGGAATATGTCGTGGTGTGGGACAACTGATAATTCCCATCTCATGGAAGAGTGACTTGTTCCTGCATTAAGGTCTCATTTTATGCCCATAGTTTCGCCGATTTCCATGACCGTTCTGTCATCCGCGAAACCTACTCACAGAGACTCAAGCAACAAATACATGGATAGCCTACACCGCCTCACCTTAGCTACGATTATCAGATCTATCTACTTCCCCCCCCCACATCAAGTAGAGCTAGAATCTGCTGTTTATTAATGCACACTTGAAAAAAGCACATGGATGACTCGAGGCGGAGTTGCAGGCGATCTCGTCACATTTTTTGGCGCCACCACTGAGCCACATAACGAATCGGCAGCGTGCCCCTCTCTGTTTTGATTGCTCCCACGGAAGCGTTCGAAACCTTGCCGCTCCAGTTTCTTGGCTCTTTTCTCGCGTTTGCAATCGCGAATCATGTGATCGTGCTCATTGCAAAAGGAGTTTCTGAGCCGTTTGCTACATACCCCCCGTCGTGTTACATGGTGAATTTGCTACCTGCTGTCCGTTCCCACTTTTTATCATTTTGTGGGCTAAACCAACATTGACAGCCACATCCACAGGCTTCATATGTGGCTCTTCTCCCAACTTGTATTATTCCTTTTCAGCTAAGGCCGTGGACGGGTGCTGGTTTCTCGGCGATGTGTAAGTAATCAACATTCTCGGAAATTCCAACCGTTTAACCCGTTAGGCGACTCCCCCCCTGCCCAGCTGCTTACTGACTATCTTTCTCAAACGGAGAGATCTGCTATGAAGCACTGATATAGAAGTTCTGTGCCTGCCGTTGGATTTGCTGGACCTCCAGTGACCCGAAGTTAAGAGAGGTCCAGTTAATCCAACGGTGGAGTGATGCCTATATATGTAGCGCTCCATCGGCAGCTTTCGCCTTTTTGTCATCATTTCTGCTTTGCCCTGCTCCTTCCACGATCTGGGAACAACCCTACATAGTAGAGCGCACCGGATGGCTTTTGTGACCTAGACGGGTTTCCAAAAAGGGTTTCCCTTGTTTAGTTGTAACCCCTGTTGACGTGCGCACCTTTCGAATAGAGAAACTGCCAGTAGCAACCGTAGCTCATCCGCTGAATTTTGATACAAATGTGCAAGTTGGGAGAACAAAGCTTAGACTGGTTCCACAGCTACCTGGGCGGTCGTAAAGACATCCCTCACGCATTGTTTTTCGTAGGATAGCATTCGCTGTCGGATGGGGCACAGATACTACAGCTGTTTGGAAATGAGAAGTCTCAGCCGTTTGTGGCTTTCTTATATGGGGCAGTTCCTATTTGTCGTCATTATGCAAGAGGAGTAAGGGGCCGAATTCATGGGAGTTTCGGGAAACGCCCAATGTTTTCTCGTCTTAGACGTTATCAAAGCATCATCGCAACAAATCTCGGTTATGTATCAGACAGTCGAGTTACGCAGGGATGGGGTTCGTTGCTCACACCTAGCCCTATGAATCATGCAGTGCTGCAAAGTGTAACGAGAGTTGTTGATATCATTTGAGGGATGCCGTATGCTGCAGTAAAGTCAGAATACGAAAGACAAAAAATTTACAAAAGCAGCTGATTCCCGTTCTGTCCCCAGAAGGCCTGCGGTCAGCGCCCCAAGGGCCTGTGCCGAAGAAAGAGGAGGCGGCTTGATGTGGATTGCAACACTGCAACTGACGCGGCACGGCAATCACATACACCAGCACAGTAAAGCCCTCTGTGCTGCAAGAGCTAACACTTTAGACAGTTGCTGAATGTACAATTGCCTCTTAGTAGTCAACTCAATGCAAGTAAGTAGAAGGACGTGTGCCGACTCGCAAAATTCATACTACGTAAGGGTTGTAGGGCGGAAGCTTCCTGGGTTGTACTTGGCCAAAATAACGGACAAAGTGGCCCAAGAAAAGAGGACTGACTACATGAACAAAGGGTATTAGGAATGGCGCTAGAAAGGCATGAGTACGAGGAATGTAACAAGAGTCCTTGATCTTATCAGAGGAGTATCGTGAGCTGCGAAAAAGCCAAATATTTATAAGAAAAGAGCCCGTAAAAGCAGCAGCTGACCTCCTTCCCCAGACCTTAGACAACCGTAGCGCTGCCGCTCGGCTCCCTACGCACGGGGAGGTGGAACAGCCCAGTATATGTTGAGGCGTATCTCGCTGCAACTCGTACTGCTCGGCAGCCCCATATCTAGACACATCCAAGCCCCCTTCGCTGCATGTACTAACTCAATAGGCAATTGTTGAGCACTTCCTCCTCCGTTAGTAGGTAGTCTGCGCACCAGTCGGTGTACACGTCTCAACTGCACGTATGGCACGTCTCAACTGCACGTATGGCACTTCTCAACTGCACGTAGGGCATGCTACAGGGACTGCAGACTCTTCTCCCCAGGCCGCACACCAAAACCCGGGTAACTTCTGAACGTATACAGTAAAGCACACTACGCTGCTATACTGAGGGGTCAACAGAGGCATTGCGTGAAGCCACTGCCTTGAGTGGCTATCTTGAACAAGAGGCATACAAGCACGCGCCTACCCTAGGCAGGCAGCCCTCCTGCGTTGCTGACGAAGGGCAGAATCTCTATGTTATACGAGGCCTACGAGCCCTCAACCTCACGTCTCCAACCTTGTTTTGAGTTCTCTTTTCTGCTTCTCTAGCTGTTTTAAAAGAAATAATTAGTATGCGGCTATCACTAGACACCGACCCTTCTGCAGCCCCGTGAGGGCTGCCTGTGCCTTGCCGACAACGGGGCTCGTGCTTGTCTTGTACCGACCCTGTGACCGTTTAGTTTAGCTGTTTTTATTTTCAGCATTATTCGGTGTTGTTTTCATCTTGTCTCAAACACAGCGTATTGAGTGGTAGAGCCGCTGCGCCGGCGCTGCAGCCGGGCCTTCAGACAAACCCGCGATGCATACTTAGGGCATTTATTTGCATTTCTTCTCTGGCCCCGAGAACACGTCCCACAAATCTTTACATAGTGGTAATACGGAGTTCTCTGTCTCGCTACTTGGGCATGAAGCGCCTTAGCGAGAGACAAGAGGCCGCCCTTGTATGTGTGTGCATTGAACAAATAGCAGGAGCAGCGTTACTCCCGGTTTCTTTCGTGAACTTTCTTCCTCATTTCATCTGAATTCATTGAGCTCACAGGAGCTTCAACGAGGGGCTTTGAGCTTGGTTGTTCTGACATAGCAGACGCTTGAGAAGCAGCAGCAACAGCTTCCCTCTATGAAGAAGCGTAAGGCTACCGAAGACCCGCCTCCGCAGCCTGACTCCGAGGGCGCTGCCCCTTCGGAGCTGGCAGAAGGGGAGGACCCTGAGAGGCCTGTACGCATCTATACCGATGGTAAGGCTCTGACTGTATCGTTCTGGCGCGGCTGAGAAGTAGCTCCCTTGCACGCCGTTGTGTGCATGGCAGGGTACGGCTTCCTCACACACATGCACATGCGCTTGTGTATGTTTGTAGGAGTTTACGATCTCCTACATCTAGGGCATATGAGGCAGCTGGAGCAGGCGAAGAAGATGTTTAAACACGTCTACTTAATGGCAGGTGTAGCATCGGACGAAGAGACCCATCGGCTGAAGGGTCAGACTGTTCAGAGTTTAGAAGAAAGAGCAGAAACCCTTCGTCACATCAAATGGGTGGACGAGGTTATAGCCCCTTGCCCATGGATTATCACCCCTGAGTTTGTTGAGAAGCATCGAATTGACTACGTTGGTGAGTCGAAGTGTAGTACTGCATGCAAGTAATTTCTTTCTTTTAGCCGCTTACTCCGCCTCTTTCATTAATAAGAAGCAGCAGATATGTTTTTCTTAACACATAAGGGTGAGAAACCTGTGAAGAAGAAGCGAAATAGTGATATCTGTATACATGTAACGTGCATGAATGCGGGTGTGTATGGGTGTTGCGATTGGCAGCTCATGATGCGGAGCCATACTCAGCCATTCAGAAATGTAAAGATAAGAAGAAAGACGACAGAAAGAGGAGGAAAAACAACAGCCCAGCGGAGGTCGAGAGCGGCGATATATACGGCTGGCTTAAGAACAGTGTATGCTTATTTAATTTTTTATATTTTACATTATATATTTTGTTTATTTTACTCTTATTATTATTATTATTATTATTGTTGGATATTAATACTTGTGAAACACAAAACAGCTTCTCTCTGCCTGTTTTCAGAACAAATTCAGAGCAACTGTTCGTACGCAAGGCGTCTCAACGACAGATATCATTGTCCGTATCCTTCAAAACTATGAAGACTATGTAGACAGGTTTGTATGTGTTCAGTCCCGTAACTAGCCTCTCTGCTGCTGTGAAAGTAGTAAGGGTGGTTTGTATAATTATATATTAGGTGTATGTGGAGGTTTGATATATGCAGGTCTCTATCTCGGGGAGTGAAACCGAGGGATATGAATATTGGCTACACGAAGGCTAATGCAATAAAGGTTCGTGTTATGTTTGTTTTATCTTTCAAACAGGAAGATATTTAGTTGGTTAGATACTTTGAAACAACTCCTGCAGGTGAGGTGCTTGCTTGCAGATGAAGAAAAATATGCAGAGATGGGGAGAGAAGGTCTCGGACGAGCTAACGAAAGTTACGCTAACTGATAGACCGTTGGTAAGTGTTGAAGGGTTTGAAGTAGCAGCTTTTGTTTGCTGTTAGAGGTGTTCCAGTTATTGATGATGGGGGACTTCGTTGCTGGCATACTCATGATAATTGTCTGTCTGTATTATATGTATTTTCTTATCTCCTTAGGGTGTACATTTTGATGAAAGTGTCGAGAAACTGCGCAACAGCATTCATCAAACGTATGATAACTGGAGGGGTCGGTCTCACAGACTCCTGCGTGGCTTTGCGAGCAAGTTTGAACCCATGGTAAGGCAGCAGTACATTACACATCTATCTATCTATTGGTTGTATTTGTAGGTATTATCCGTATCATTGCTACTGTTGAGTTGCTCCTTCGTCGTGCCCCAACACCAAAGAGGCTGCTCTCTATCTTCTTTACACATTATATGTTTATTTCTCTGCAGAAATCTCTCATTGGGATCCACGTAAACCACCACCAGTCGAGCGACGATGATGCAGCAATCTCCGATGGCTCGGGTCTCTCAGACTCGCCCGCTCCGCACGGTAAAGAAATCAGCAGCGGGCAAGCGGGTGAAGAATCAGATACTGCGGAGGCATAAACTTCTTTAGTTCACTCTTTGCGTCATTGGCGCCTTTGCAAGCCGCTGCGGCAGCACTGCCTGTCACGCGAAGAGCGTGATGGGATGTGAATGAACACTATCAGTGCACGCCTGGCTACACATATTCCCCCTTATATACGAATTTACACAAGCATACATGAGCTGTTGAAGTGTGGCGTTTAATTTAGACGAGGCTACCACCACTTCGTGCATATTTCTGTGCCGAGGCAGCCCTCCTGTTGCCCTTGAGCATGCCGCAACGAAACTGGCAGCATGATTCGACGACAGGCTTTATATAGTTCTTTGCCTCGAACGCTTCCGCTTCTGACTGCTTTTTCCTTGTTGCCTCTTTCGAAAGAACGTGACTGCTTGCATGCATCTCTGTGGTGTCTCGACGGCATGATGAGCAGTTCAACGAAACCAACGAACCTTAGGTAGTGCCATTGCCACTCGGTATGCTCAGAATGACGTGGCCGTTATCGCCATTTACAAAGAATACGTAATGATCCGTGCATTGTGGCATTTGCTGCTGACGTTTGCAACGGCAGCTGGCTGGTGTACACCCGCCGCGGCGTGGATGCTCTGGGGAAAAGAGAGCTCCTCCAGCCCGCAAGTATGCTGAAAGTAGCATGTAGTTTCGAGTATTCTTTACTAATGTTGCAAGCCATCTCAGGACGTGCTACAAGAGCGCCGCCAGCGAATCCCTTGGCTTGCGGTAGGGCAGAAAAAAACTTGCAGTTTAGTAGACGTCTGGGAAGCCAGAGTCAAACGGTTTCAGAACTACGATGATCAAAGCGTCGACTCCATCCCACCATGGACGCGAGATTTTGAGTACACAACTGGTCGGAAGGCCGTCCCATTCTACCCTGAGTCAGAAAACCCTGTCGTGGAAGTAGAGCCTGTGCAGGAGGCCTTCACAGGCGCGCACACAGCAGAGGTTAGATGCACTCTCTGCAGCTGAGGGCTGGTGGTCCTCACAAAATATTTTTTATATTTTGTTCTGCAGAATGAGCTCTTTCGGGTTGAAAAGGCCGCAGAAGGCGAATTTTTTCCAGGCGATAGAGTCGTCAGCGGCTTAGCTGTCGACAAAGCAGGACGACAGTATCAGGCTCACGGCCCTGCTCCTGCCCACCGGCCTGTACCAGGGGTTGCCCCTCTGTGTGAGACTTACAGCAACCCTGCGATGTCACTTGAAGGTACTATTTGCTTCAGTTGACGCGATAAATTTAAGTAGATAAAAGGTGCCTTCAGATTGGGAGCACCCCGAGCAGTGGCGAAATCTTTCAGAGTTAGGTATCATGCGTCTCACTCCGGCAACAATGACATCGTGTAAGACTGAGTTCAGCTTGGGACTGGGCCCTCCATGAGCATGTATAAGCTCCCATACGCTCACGCAGTATCAGAGCGGACGAGTTTATTGCTGAAAGGGCATGAATGTAATGTTGCTCGAATTACCGCTTTTGTCCGGCTAGGCGACGCCTCTGCCGCAGGAATTATATTTCGTTCAAGAGGGCAAACTGACTACTTTGCAGCCACTCTCGACACCGAAAGAAGGGTAATTTGTATGGTCCTTCGCTTGAGAGTTCAACGCATTCAACTTGCACAGGTCGCTAGGCTATCGACCACTCGCGATGGCGTGGAGAGAAGTCTAGCTGAAGCCCCCGTTTTCTACATCAACCCGTCTATTCGGCATCAAATTACAGTAGTAAGGGTTAATGCTTAAGGAGGCAGATGTTTCTCGTGGTTATTTGCCATTAGGATGACCCAGGAGAAGGCGTACCACTGGAGATGTTGGTGGACGGCAGGGCGGTTCTTTCTTATCAAGCGCCATTTAAAGGTACTAAAACAGTAACAGTAGATAATAATAACACCTGCTATCACTGCTAACTATTTAATTAGACAAGGGTCGCTTCGGGCTCTTGGTGTCGCGAGGCACCGCAATGTTCGACGGTTTCGAAATCAAGCGGTAGACCCCCCATGGTGACGGGTTGCTCAGCCACTACTAAAAAATGGAAGAATCTCTTATTTGTGTGAAAATTAATTCATTACTGTATAGTTATTTCCGAATAGCAGACGAAGGCAGTCACAGAGAAGCCGCGGCTTCCACGAGGCCAGGAAAGCCACTGGCATGAGTAATACATGTGACGGCCAGCCCTTCCGTCGTAACAGATGTTGACATGTTTTCAGTTAATGCCATTTTGTTAACTCTGGAAAGCCTAAGTGGCTTCAACCTGAGCTGTTTCATCTCAAATTCAATGATGCTTCGTTGACCTTATGACCGGGGTGGGCGGCAGTGTAGTTGGGGTCTGGCGCCTGTTTATGTACACGGGTGCAACCAATCAGCAAAAACGGCATTCTTCTAAATTTATCAAGGCGTTTCAAATTCTGAACTGGAGGCTTTGCATGCGCATGCGCTCGGCCAGAACTGTATCGAGGAGAACAGTGTGTTACCTCGATACGCCAAGGAGACGCATGACCTGCTGACTGCTACAACCAACGCTGGTCACCTTGCCTTCCATCGAAAATCGTGTTGTTGGAAAAGCGAAAATTCAAAGAAGCCACACGGTGCAAGAGAAAGGCGGTGGCGGCTTTCCGGCTAGGGCTGTAGCGGCTGCCGCTACGGAGTTCGGGTGCCAGTGGTTTAGCTGAAGATCTGCTTTATTACCTTCCTGGGGAGGGAGTACAGGGGCATCCAGTGGCTCTATAGTTCCCCGTACTCCGCTTTTTGTACCTGCTGTCCCGGAGATGGCAGGCTCACCTACTGGGAGCATGTCTCTGGGGCGGTTTTCGTCTAGCGCGTCAGCAGACTCATTGCGCACAAATGAACTCTCGACATACAGAAGCAAAGGGCAAGAAGTTGCACAGGCTATGCTTTCTGAAATTGAGGATCTGGTCAGAGGATTCGATGCTGACCTTAAGACTCTCGGCACCAGCAAGTCGCGCTATGTTTCTAAGCGAAGCGAAGGGCGAAGCTGGTCTGACGTTGTGATTCAGTCTACTGACTCAAACGTTTCATCGTCCCTTGCGTCTTGCCCACGTAAGTTTTCAGGAGGGTTCATTATGAGGAGCAAGCAGCCATGCACATCATGCCTGCCAGCGGTACAGGACGAGTGTGATTGAAGAACAGTGCAGTTGCGGCTCCGCATGCGATGCAGTACCTTCCCGTAGCCGATTATCTTGGGGGATCCGTGATTCGCACATATGGAGATCGTCGAGCACAGCTGTTCATAGTATGTCTGAGGAATATGGTGGAGAGGGTGGAACATTTATGACGCTTATCAGGAACATATACAAAATAGTGTCCACTGATATTGCGCCCAAGTTTCACGGAATAACCCAGGAGGTAATCGACATTTAGAGCAGAGATATGCAATGAGAATGCATATCTCTACACTCTGTGATCCATTGTACCGTACTAGTGGGCAAAGGCATAGAGACCATCCCCGTGAAAATCTCAACCTTTATGCGTTGGCAATGCTTATTCTTTGAGCAGGTCGCAGAACTCCGCAAAAACAATGAACTCTTGTCCGAAAAGGTGGAGCAGCTACGGCAACGTAATGACCAGTTGGTGCGCGGTTGTTGCCATGCACATGCGGGACGCGTTAACAGCAGTGATTGCTGAACTCGTGATCTGCCTGCTTTTGTGGCTGTTCATGAACTACACTATCCAAATGTTGGAATCATAGTCATGGCCTTACACGATCGCAGCTTGACCACATTACTGAACACCATAGGTGCAGCAGCACCGGCGCTAAAATGTGAGCCGCCCGCTGAGGACTTTGTTTTCGTGTGTAAAGTGTGTCAATGTTCGCGCTTTTCCCTGCAGCTCGAAGAATTTGAAGACGTCCAGACTGAACTTCGCGCTAAAGACAAACAGCTACGTGAGCAAAGACGGGTATCAAAAAGCTTGGACATGTATCAAGGAGAAAATGAGGTAGGCCTTTTTTGCATGTTTCATGATGGCCTATAAGCTTTGCTGGCAATCTGAAGTTTTCATTTGTTTTCTTGTTCAAGTGGCCGTATGGAAGAGGCGCAGGCTGCAGAGTATAAGCCAGGATAGGGAGCGTAAACGTGTACAAGGTGCAGTGCAGTTTACTGAGACTGTCACCACGAGACTGCATTGCTGGAATTGAAGTCCATGTTGCAGTGCCAACCGCCGTATTGTCTTATTGCAGATGCTGAAAGTGGAGCTGGATAGTTTGAGAGTACGCGTCGAAAAGTTGGGGGGAACCAACACCCCCCAACCAACGGCTCGAGAAGTAGAAGAAAACACTGACACTCCGTGCAAACGCGCTTCGTAAGTCGTTAGGGAAACAGCTTGTCGTTCGTTGCTGCCCACTGTTCTGAATATACCATTTATTTGTGCTCTCATTTCTGCCTAATCCTCGCACTGTTCACGCCGTTGGTTATCTGACTGTTCAGAAGCAGTGACTGGCTCATAAAGGAGAACGAAGAGTTGCAACGAGAGGTAAGGACACCTCTGCATTCAGTTTGTTGGCAAATGGGATTTTGTGCAGCGCAGCAACGCGTTTCAAACATAAAGTGTACATAGAGGGCTGCAGCAACACATTATATATATATATATATATATATATATATATATATATATATATATATATATAT
>CAJFCY010000476.1:0-14092 GCA_904066265.1 Eimeria zaria
AGCAGCGCTTGCTCCCAGCCTCCCAAAAGCAGAACCACTGCTGTGTGGAATAGGCTGGGGTGGCAAGGCCCCAAGGAAACGAGTATCACTGCTTTTCGATCACTTTCTACGGGTTCGTTTTACCACGCCATCTGGGAATAATTCCGTTACTTGCGCTTGGTGTGCGACGCAAGCTCGAGCATCCCCGAGAGCTCTTTCGTTCTGCTGCCGCGCGGGCTCTCAGCTTCGGATCTTTACGGCACCCTGCGCATCGTAGTTAGTGCATTTTCTTCCATGTTTCTTGCCCCTTGCCGCTGATTGTAGCAGAAGGGGTGAGGTGAGAGCTGGAAGTCCGTAGCTAGCGCCGAAAGGGTTGCTCCATCCCATAGTGCTGACAGGAGCATTTAAGCGACACGGACGCTAAAGGGAAAGTTGGCGTGGGAAAAGTGGAAAGGCGATTTGTTTTCACGCACATGAGATGAGATTTTGACGCTTTCTGTCAACTCAGTTAATGTATTACCGGTGGAGCTTTTGCAGGACATTGCCATCCTGTGGGCCCTTTAGCAAAGTGGGCGTGTTTACGGGAAACACTATGTGCGCAAACCAGTCTGTCCGTCTGACGTTCAGCTGCAGCTCATGATATTTCCACACACAGCCACAGTATAAGGTGTTGGGAAGCTGCACGGTTTTCGCAGTTGTTGCGTTGGGTGCCATTAACAGTGCGCATCCCTGGAAACACGGGTTGTACCGCCTTTCCTCTTTACATCTCGACTACGGTAGTGCTACTGTTCACAAATAAATGCACGAACGTTTCTCTGAGGCAGTATTTTTGTGGCTTTTCCAGGTAGTAGGCACGCTGTCTATGCAGCGGATTGCCAACCAGTGCGGCATAAATGGAGTAACACTGTTAACTTTACTTTGATAACCGAAGGCCTGCTACCAAATGCGAGCAACAACGTCTACAAAATGTGCTTCCGGCGGCAAAAGGACGCGTGAGGGCAACCACAGACGTGGTGGCTCATGCACCCATTAAAATAAAAACACCCAGCCAGTTAGTCAGCTCTTGCCAGGCATAGTTTGTTAGAAGGTGCTGCGAAATTGGCCGGCTGAGGAGGACATGAGGTCTAGGGTGCAGTCGCTCGCTGCCCGTGCCTAATAGCGACATAGGCCATACATAGCAAGTTTATTTAGCGTGCACGGAAGCAGCTTCCCCGCGAACTGCGGTGGCCAAACTCATCAGATGTTCTTAAAGGAAGCATTGCGCAAACTTTACATACTTCACATCTTGGGTAGGATTAAACGATTGTTGTAGGCGCTCAAATGTACTAGCAAATTACCCAAAAACGCCTAAGTTCCAATGTGCTTTGTCTTCCATATATCGGAGTTGAACGTAGGAAAAGGTTGTGGCTGTGCGCCTTCAAGCTAAAACCACTCAGAGAGTATGCCAGTATAAAGTTTTCACAATTTACTAAGACTTGCAGTCAAGCTTACTAGAAGTCTTAGAGACGTCCTGCATATCACGAGTGTCCGATAAGCATTCCACCTAGTAAATTTACTCTAGCGTTAAGGAACAGCGTACGCGAGCTGTATACAGCTTGGATAATCGATCACTAAGTAGACTGGCACGGGCTGGTTGCAGGTAAAGATGGCTGAGTTGTGGTACTCGGCCCTGTTGATGTTACATGTGCAGCAGGCAGACTGGACTAGAACGTGATTTTGTAAGGCCGATCAAATACTTCGGTTCCTCGGTGGCTAGCGTGACCACCATTGCAACTGATCAGTAGGCCCATGATGCCATACAGCATGCTCTCCCGCATATGGTTTCTTAAAGGGCATCAAGTGCACTTGCGTGGGCAATGTGCTTTTGGTGCGCTCGATACCTAACGCATGCCGACACAATCTGAGGTCTACTCGGGCAATACTACAGCTTTGCCATAGAAGCGAATCAAGGAGAGACAAGTGGATTTCTCGTCCGGCTTGACGGTGTCGTCTCCGCAAGGAATGCTGAAAGCTGCGAAGAGTTCAGTTATCTTTCCTTAAATATGTGGAAATCAGAATACGTTTAGGCAAGACGCCGTCATTCCTCTGCCTGTATGCAATGGGCTTGCCGTAGTACCTCTCTACTTAGGGACAATCGTTACTGCAAATGAGGTCGTGAATGTGCGAGACAGACAATTATACTCAGTTCTCCGGGATGTCACGATTAAACAGTTTCGTCGTTTTGAGAATTTGTCGCTTCATTAGGCTGTAGTCGCCCTTTGTGTTGTGGCTGCCTTGGCGGTTTAACACTGAGCTGCTTATCTGAGTCTCGCGAGCACTAGACAGTGTTTGAGGTGGGAACACTTCGGGCTGTTCACAAGTCTGCAAACACCTTTCAAGGTGGAAATGCAAATCCTGTGAAGGCCACCCTTTCTTCCACGGATTTGCACCGACTTTTTCTGATGAGAAACCCTCCAGCGGAAATAGCCAAGGAAATGAAAAAGCATTCCGAATATCAGAAGATCAATCTAGAAAGCTGCCCATACAGTACGCTTTATTCTTTACTAGATACTTCAAAACGTATTGGGGGAATTTAACCCAATGCGTTTTGAAGTATTTAGTATAGAATAGACCGTACTGTATGGGCAGCTTGCTAGATTGACCTTCTGACTCTGCAGTGCTAGCAAGTTCAGACATCCGTTTCCCTATATTTTCGGTAGTACAAGAATGACGTAGCATTGCTGTTGGCTGGTGCATAACCGTTCTCCATGTCTAGAGCAATTCCACTGGCAGTTTTGGCAGCCAAAGCAAAATGTGAATGCATCACATGTTGTAGATGGGCCAGCGAAAACCTTTGAAGAAGCAGATGTGGATATGTTGCTGCCGTAGGCCACAATACGCAACCGTTAGCGCGATCCACTCTGTTTGGTGTCTAATCAAGTCGTTCAGCAGATTCGCATATACAGTTCGCAGAATTATGATGGCATGCAGATCTTTTTGTCAAAAAGGCGACATCCGAATGCCACCATTTTGTAAGAGAGCATGATCCTTGCTATAGCGAACTGTTGAAAATCTCACTTTACTAGGTAATGCCTTACAGAAAGTCAAGACAGGTGCAGAGAAACTCGATAAAGCATACGGCAGTCTGGATGGCACTAGGGGGCAATGATGGTCCCAATGCCTTAAGATGAGCTTTAGTTATGGCATTACCACGCTTGGATACCGCACCTCAGGCTGCTTGTTCACAGATCGGAGACTGTGGATGTGCTGATACGAATGCTTGGAATAGGTTGCGCGCGTGCCGAATGTATGATGTGCGGAGTTTAAGGATAGAATCGCATTTGCGCACACAGAAGGTTCGTCATAAGGGGCATATATGACCGCAGTAGTCTGCATGCGCCAACCAGAGAACGCAAGCGCACTGAGGCGCAGAAGGGCCACAGCGTGAAAAAAAGACTTATTTCAGTTGATAATCATACAAAAGGAGGGACCATGTGTTTTTCGCCGTGTTGCTCTCCATTACGGAGAGTTTTGCTTGTACTTTCTATGAATGGTTTCGCGTTTTCGCGGCCATGAACTAAGCAAAGCAAATAGTTCATGCTTTGCGTAGTCCGGCGTTTCGCTCGTCTTTGTTGTAGCCTGTAAGATGACACCATCGAACGCCTTCCAACTGTTGCAAACAGGAGTGGTGCGGCTGTACACAATTTTTCGAAGGCCTGGTGACGCTGCCGAGGAGGTTGCAACCCGCCCTGCAGGTGGCGCGGATGCACCGGGATGCATATATGCTTGGTTCAGTGCAGTTTCACTTGTAGCCGTCGCGTTGTTGCGTGCTTACCAAGCGGACATATGAGGCGTTATCTTCGAATAGGTAACAAACAGTTGTTTTGTCTACAGTCGTGTGCTTGCATGGTGGAATGAAGATGGTGCGGTCCGCTGCAGTTGCAGCTCTACGTCTTCATGTGCAAAAAATCAGATGGTGCTGACATGCTTTGTGGAACGAGAAGCTAACAAAGAAATCCTCGAAGGATTCCTTTTATCAAGACTAGCAAAATACGTGAGAAACGGATGAGTCGGTGGAAACACACTAGTGTGCAGTAGCAAAAGCCCTCGCATGAAGTGTACGCATGCGCACCCAATCATTGAAGTGCTACTGCGTGCACACGGAGATTTATGTGAGGCAAATCATCTTTCACGATTAAAGGTCACTTGCTTCCTCACTAAACTGTGCTCCACACTGCAATGACTGCGAACCTTGTGCATTGCCACAGTTTGGCCACTGGCGTGGTTATGGGTCAAATAATGCGCTCATGCTTTTCATAGTGCGTCAGCAGCCTGGTTTAGATCTGCATTCGCCCGACGAGATTATTCCAACTCGTCGCACAGTAAGTGGTAATAACCTGAGCAACAGTTCGCCCGTTGTTGGCATGGCCTATATGCTGGCAGCGTCAATAGTCCTTCGGTTGATGGTGAATGTTACAGGATTGCTGAATGCCCTTGAAGGTTGATGCTACAGTGGAAAACTCTGGAAGAGCACTTCAAACACCCGCGTTTATGCACACGTATTGGACGCAGTAACTGCTGGAATAGCCGGTGTAAAATAATGACTACTGCACTGGCAACCAGCGAATGAGAAGTGCATCTGTAGTGCTGGAGAATGAGCTTGTTCGTCTGCGTAGTTTTGGTATTTCAAGCATGGTGCTGCACTGCTGTTTCGTGGTGCATTGCTCTCCTTGCAACATAAGATTTTGCCGTTATTGCAACGGCGTGCACTTTCCAGCCTGTACGCACGTTGCTTTTGGCTGATGTACTTAACTTGCCAGCGCGGCGCGCAGTATACAAAACGCGCCAACATGAGAGACCACCGTCGCCAACCCACACTGGTGGCAAACACTCTGCAGGGCGGCTGGAGGAGTCACGTAACCATGTAACTTTTGCCAGCTGTGTGGAAGGCCAAGGCTAAATTTGAATGTCTCGCATGCTGTCCTTTCTTCATCGTAAGCCTTTAAAGAGGTGGATGTGGACATACTGCTGCCGTAGGCCAAAATGGGAAAACACGAGATGGTTCTTGTCGTTCTGGTATCTAGTCAATGCACCATGTAAGTTCACACATAGGAAAAGCAGTGCCCCTTGCTTGACGAGATGCTACGCACCTTATAACTTCGGAGGAACGTGCGACACTCACTATAGAAAAGTGCTAAGAATAATAATTCACAGCTGCACCATGACAATGCCACATCCTAAACCAAGAGGGGTACAGCGGTACAGACGAAGGAATAAAAGACAGTCCGAAGAGCACTGCGTGGTGGTGAGATTCCAGAGCGCCCCATGTACGCCTTCAGTGTTTTCCGCGGTCCATTTGGAGAAGTGAAACACATTGCAAACGTAGAGCTGCGAGGATACTCCTACGCTTGCAGCTGGCTTCACCACGAGGAGTGGCATAGATGACAGCAGTAGTCTGCGAATATCAAGTGCAGGGTACCGGCATATGCACAGTTAGGCCATGGTATAAGAAAAATCAGTACTCATTTTGACGAAAGGGTCTCAGAAGAAGGTAGCACATTTGCTTACCAAGCGGTGCTCCATTAGGCATATATTGCAGCCAGTTTTCAATCCCATTGCTCGAGTGACTTTACCTTCCTGGCCCTCAGTTAAACAAAACGTTGATGCTTCTAGTATTCCGATGGCGGCGTGGCGTAGGCCTTCTCGAGCGCTACAACACAGCAAAAGGCGCACGATTGATAACTGAGTGGCATTTCGCTCGTTTCTTGCCTAGGAGGTAAGCAGTAACAAGCAGCGATGTCTTAGCTTCGCAACGGCGGTTGATTGCAAGTGTTCCAGGAGAGTAAAATGCCCGTGCTCGTGGAGTTTGATGCAACACTGAAAACTTTCGGAAAACATTCCAAGCATCAGCCTTGCTGTGTAAAGATTGCATGCAGGAAAGGCTGGAGTACCCAATATAAAATAGTATGTAATGCGGAGGTAATTAGCAGACGAACCTGCGTCTGCAGTGCCCATATCTTAGGCCGTTCGTTCCCTGCTGCTTCAAAAATGGTGCTTCAGTGCTGTAGGTTGGTACATTGCCCATATTACATCTTGGGAATCTGCTGCTGTTGCAACGACTTCACTTTTTCAGCCTGTGCGCACATCGGCCTGGCCGATACAGCAGTCTGCGCGGTCCACAAAGTGGCAAAGCATGGGATGTTACCTGCGCCAAGCACTCATGGCGTGCTTTGCAGGAGCACTGGTGAACTCAATTGACTAAAGAAATTCCACTGGATATTTGGGTATCCACGGCTAAAATCGAATGCGGCGAATGCTGCGGGTCAGTCATCAAAGACCTTTGAAGAAGTGGGTGTGAAGATGCTTCCGTCATAGGTCGAATTGGGGAATCGAGAGACGGACCGGGTCTTTCTGGTGCCACACCAACCCAGCAAGTAAGTCCGCATTGGTGAGGCACAAAATCAAAAAGGGGCGCTTGACGGGGAAGCTCTGCAGGCCGCCACTTCGTAGAAGTGCACGGCGTTAAAGGTAGCAAAGAGGTACGCGCGTCAACGAATAGACACACTTTGTCTTGATAATACTGTGCAGCAAGTCATTCAAAAGGGCTGCGTGTGCCGAACGCTTCCGGGGCGCGCCGAGCGTCTCGTGAGAGGCTGTAGTTAGAGCGTGCCCCTGTTAAAATGCTGTATTTCAGGTTACTTGTTAGCGTACTGAAGATTGTTGATGTGTTGTCACGCATGCCTGCAATAGTCCGTTTGTATCACATAGAGAAGTGAAGCGTACTGCAAGCGTAGGAGTGCCAGTACGTGGAAAAAAGATTGGTCCTAAGCAAAGAGACCCACAAGAAGAGAAGCCATTTGCACCCCTCTTGAAAAATCTTTTCACTGTGCATGTACCGCGATTAATGTGTAACAACATGAACCGTTCACCAGGTTGTGTGTGAATTAAAGCGTGTAGGCTTCTCGTATTTCGACGCGTCGCTCGTCTTTGGCATAGCCTGTAAGCAGACACCACCAAACGCCTTCCGAATGCCCAGCCTGCAAAAAGCAATCGTGATTATTGGTCTTGTCCTTTTCCAAAGTATGCATGCTATTTCAAGGAATCGTGTGGACGCTGCCCAGTAAACATCAACAAGCGCCGTATGTGGATCTGATGCACCAGAATGCTTATATGCATGCTTTAGCGCTGTTGCAATTGCAAGATGTTGAGCTGTGGCGTAGTTGGCGTCCAGAGATGCGGCAGGCCGTCGTTGGATGGGCAGTAAACAGCCATTCCTGCTAGGGATATGCGCCTGCATGATGGATTGCAGCTGGTACGGCTCGCTACAATTGTAGCTGTACATCATTGTGTGAAACGTCTCTAGAGGTGGGTGTTGACGTTTTAGCTGCTTAAACACTTGATGCGCGGCAGAAATAGGCATTGTAAAACCATTTTGGGGGCTTTGCGCATCAGGGCAAACAAAAACCGGCAAGCATCTGAGTCGGACGGGGGCTATATTGTGCAGCTACAATCTAGCGCGTACCACGCAGGGTACAAGAGTGGATTTTGGGCGTTCGAGTGCCAGTGCGCCGAAGCAAAGATTAATCTGATCCAAAGGACCACACAACAAGAAACTTGATTTACTTGCTCACTAAACTATGCTACGCTCTGTATGGAGGGCGGATAGAGTGCCTTCAAACGGGAGTTCAAGCGGTTTTGCACTGGCGTGGGCGTGAGCCAAGGACAGAGTTCATAATCCGCGCAGTGCTGTTGCAGCCTGGATTGGGGTTGAGCCCACGCGACAAAACAGTAGAAGGCACTGGTGTGATAGCAGTGCAACGTTGCGCTCGTTGTTGGCGCAGAATGTAAGCTGCCACTATTAAACGCTTCTCAATTGCCGAACAAAGTTTGATTGAACCAGTCAGAAGGGTGTGAATCTCCCGTGCCCTAGGATGTTAGAACTACACAAAATCATTTGAAAAGTGCAACTCAAACTTCAGTTTTACGCATAGCGCCTGAGCCCAAACATGCTTTTGTCCCTTGTAAAATGGTGCAAAATGAGTAGGCAGCTAGCGAAGAAAACTCCATCTGTAGTGCCGACAACTGGCAATACTAGTCCCCGTATTTTTGTTTGTTAAGGACTGGCTATCTTTCCTACTGCCGCGCAACATCTGAAAACTGTTTAGCGCTTCTTCGCTTCCCTGGCTGCGAACGTCAGTGGCTAGCCACTCCATAATCATCTGAAGAGTCCCTAGTGTAGATATGGCTTGGTATCGAAAAGGAGTGAATAAACAAGGTTGTGCGTTTCCCATCAGGTTACCGTGTTTTTAGTGAAAGGCAATGGCCGCCATATTGCATGCGGTAAACGTGATTTCTAGCAGCTGTAAAAGTTCAGTGGTTTAACCAGGAGCACCAAGACGCAGGCGGAATAGTAACTCGCATTTATCTGTAGACGGATGTGCGCATGAGGTACCCATATCAAACGGCTTATGCTCTGCGTTTTCTTGGCCAAATTCAGTGGCCTTTGCCTATAAGGGAGAGCTGAGACGGCGTCCGTATGATTTCTTTGTATCTGCGCGTGCCCCTGCAACTTAATCGTAGCAGCGCCTTATCACACTGAGCCCTCCAGCAAACGCGCATTTCTCTTCTGGTCAATGTTTATGCCTACTCAGCAAGTGTGCAGCCAATTTACGTATAATGTTCGAATTGCAGGGGTATCACAGTCACCATATCCGTGAAGGGTGATGTCCCAATAAGCACAAATAGTATAATCTCCTTGACGTTCATCCCTTGATTTTCGATTATTAGTGGGTGAGTTCCCAAACATCCAAGCATGTGCTTCTCCCTTTATAACGAGGTAAACGAGTGTTTGTCTCGTTAAACGCAATATTTTGCCCTTTCTTCGCACGAAATGCAGGCGCGCTCAGGCGTATGAGCCACGCTGCGAACAAAAAGATTTATCTTGACGAAAGGGTTCCACAGGAAGAGACGCTATGCGCCTGCTTACCAAACCGCATTCCACAGCGCATCGATTCCGGATGGTGTGTAACGATGCGGGAGTCCCGGTGGATTTGCGCCAGCATGGCGCTAACAGCCCATCAAAGGCCTTATTTTTTTCGCACTCTGGGTGAAGCCTGGTTTGCCTTTGCATCGGCCCGGTAAGGTTGCCCCCAAGTCCGTAACACAGACGGTGCTAGAGTTATAACTGAATGGCATTTCGCTCGCATTTTACATAGCCTGTACGCAGCCACAACCAATGGCCTCACGGTTGCCCAACTGAATCCGATCGTACCTGAAAGAGAAGGGGAACATGCGTGCGCGCCAGTAGATTTGAGCCACACGAAGTGTGTTCGGAAAAAAAACACTTCAAACGTAAGCTTCCCTGTTCTATTATTTAACGTGTCCTGCCAGGATATCGAAAAATAATTTGTGCGTAATTCCTAAGGACTTGGCAAGTGCAAGTGCCTCTACAGTGCGGATATTCTAAAGCTTTCATTTCCGCCTTTTCGGTATTTTAAAAATGGTGCTGCAGCATTGTGGGTTGATCCATTGCTCATTTTGCAGCATGAGGTTTTGTTGTTGCAGCAACGCCACATGCACGGCCTGTACGCGCGCTGTTCCGCCCGATAGACCTAGGATTCGGTAAGCGCTATGCGCCGAGGAAAGAATGCAACATGGCCTCCAGCCCCTGCCAACCGTCGGTGGCGCTGAGAGATCTTTAGCACTTCTACGGCTGACTGTGTATTCTGTATGCTTCATCGAAGGCCTTCAACGGGGCACATGTAGACGTGCTGGTGCCGTATGCCGAAATGAGAAACTCCAGCACGCCACAGCATATGTACTTCCATAGTGAGGTAAATTAAGAAAAACGTTGCCCTTGAAGGACATGTACATTAACTGCCTTCGTAGAATGGCGCAAGGCTCAGGCTGGGCGAGATTTTACGAGCATCAACCAATAGCTGCATTTTGCTTTGAGAATGTCTCACATCAAATCATGGTGGGTGCATATAAACGGAGGAAAGAATTAAAAACAGTCTAAATGCCAGCGGGTTGCGGTGAGCCTCCCGTACGATTCATGAGGGCCTGTAGGCAGGGCGTGACCTTGCCCCCATGTCGTACTTCAGGTTGTTTGATCGCGGACTGGAGACCGCAATTTTGCTGTGACGTATTTTTTGCACTGGCATGCGCGTGCAACACAGAAACGACAAGCGTAGTTCAAGCGTAGGGTTACCAGTGCGCAAAAATAAGAGTTGCCTTGAGCTACGTGTATGACTGCGACAGTCTTTGCTTGCCAGCCAAGGATTTCGAACTCAGTTCACTCACAGTGCAACAGAGAGGGAGCTCGACCGGCTTTGGCCTGGCATGACCCTCATCAAAGCACAGCATTCATACTACACATACTCTGGCTGTAGCCTGAATTGGCCTTAAATCTGTCCGACAATGGCTTTCCAACACCGTTACACAGCAGCAAGCAGTAGAATGGGAACTGTGTGGCACTTCAACGTTCGTTCGCTTTTGGCATAGCCTGTAAGCCCCCTCCATAAAGAGCACCGCAACGCTCCAACCAAATTTTGTTGTGGTTGTACATGTAAGGAGAGTGTGAAAAGCTTGCACGTTTGCAGGTTGACACTGCACGAAAGACGTGCGAAAAATCATTGTAAGCATTAACTATTTGGTTCGGATGCTGAACCCAATCAGGGCTAGAGTATCCAAACTGAAAGAATACTCACTGTGTAGGCAACTATCACATAAAACATAAAACCGGCGTTGTTGATGTCTTAGAACACTTTTTCCTCGCCATTCCCTAATGCTGCTGCATTGCTGCTACCTGGTGCATAGCCCACATTGCAAAATGACGTTTTGTTGCACCGATGCTGCTCTTTTAGCCTGTACGCGCCTTGGCTTGGCTGATATTTCTCGAAGTCGATACGCAATATGCGCAGCGTAAATAAGCGCACAGCATGGCTTGCTACCAGTGCCAGCTCGCACTATCTACAAGCGTTTCGTAGCATGACCGACTCAAACGCGTGCGCAGGAAAATTTTGCAGATAATTTGGAGATCCACAGCTAAATATGAGTGCGTCGGGTGTTCCGTATTTGTCACCGAAAATATTCGGGGAAGCAGCTGTGAACATACTGCCGCCCTACGCCAACGGGGGAACCGTAAGACGGATCTGGCCCATTTCGTTTTTAACCAACGCAGCAAGTAGGTCTGCATATATGGCCTGTAGGACCGAAAAACTGGTCTGTCTGACAAAGAGATCGGAACCTGGAGCCTGGACTGTGAGCTGACCTTTTGAGTTCGGCACTGTTAGTTCACTGCCCTTGCGCTTGGATTTAATGCAACTAATGAATGCCTCAGCGATACTAAGCTGACCTACGCGTCACACAATTAAGTGGCCAAAGTGGTCCAGCACAGTAGATGCAGAAGGGAAGCAACAAATCCTCGGTATACGTGCACTTGGTATATGCTGCATGGTTTGACGATTTTCTATTTTCGTTGGCCTTCTGAAGTCAAGTGGCCTTGGCAAGGATGTCTCCTGCAGCCAAATGCGTCCTCCTGAAGTAGGTATAAAGCTTGGAATTCGGACTTTGTTTTCTAGTTCGAATTGGTCCCGCCTGCCGACATGTAAATACACAGTATGTGACGGAGAGCCAGGAGACTTGCGTGCGTGACGCCTATCATTTTGTGCTCTTTGCTCGCGTATAGGGTCGCCATGTGGCGACGGGGTTCTTGGCGTTACGTTCGAGCACTGTTTTGTTCAGGATGTATGCACTTAAAAACAGATTCATGCACACTGCACGGCTGTCGGTACTGCTAGGCTTCAGGCTGTCTTGTGCCAGACGTGGATGTACATATGCACGCGTGCAGCTGTCTGGATTTGCAGTGTGAGGAGAAGTAGGAACGCGTTTCGTTTAGCTGTGCCCGTCCTTGATTTGTATTTGGATGGGGTATATTTACGTGTGAAATGCGTGTGGGAGACTGAGTCTGGCAATACGAAGGATGTCAATGAACGTGTGAGGTAGTGTCTGTGCGGCGCAGTACGTGGTAGGACGCAACAGCAGCCACGCAGTAACTTCCGTAGAACGTGAACTACGGTATGTGGCCGGTCTAGTGATGCATGATGGAGTTTGCCCAGATAAGACAGGAGTAGCGGAAGACGTAATGAGGATGACGGCACGACCGACAGGAGCCGGAGTAGGTACGCATCGCGCTTGCAAGAAGGCTGGGCCTGTAGCACGATGCGTGTTTATTGATAAACGCAAAGGAAAGATTATTCCGAAGTGCAGTTGTATGTTTCTGGTTTGTTGAGATCGTCAAAGTGTATTGGCTTTAGCAACTGATGAGTGTCTCAACGATTTTCATTTGAGAGCTGGTTTGAATGCGCATTCTTTGTTTGGAAAGGGCAAGCAGTTCATGCTTGCAGGCCTCCATGGTTGGTGTAAAACCCCTCTAAACCTTCCAAAACAACGCTTTCTCCGTTCAGCCAGTATGCACATTTTATAAGTGAGAGTCGGAGAAGTACTGGAGGCGTGTCATTCAATCAGACCTTTATTCTTGGTATAGAAGCTTTTTCGCGCCCGCAAGAGGTACTCTGGGAGAAGTCGCGAATGGCTCTGTGGTGTGCTTGGACACCGCTTCTTGTGCGGTGGAAGCATTCTTAATCGTGTTAGTCTTTCATAACAAAGTGACTGTTAATACATAGGTGGCCAGCTCAGCTGCCTCGCGGGATCATTCGCACCCAAAGTGGAGGACTCGTGAATTGCTTGCAGTGTCCAAACGAAGCGTTGGTTGACGCGCATGTTGTGTACATCCGAGGTGAATGCAGTTCAGGTGGGTCTTTTTACATATACGTTGTGCCAGCGTTTTCGGTTGCAACTTCATGATTTGGCACCCAGGAAGTATGCGCCCATTTTGTATTAACAGTTGTAGATGTCCTGAGGGGGGGGGGGGCTGCAGGAGGCACTGTGAGGAATTCTGAGGGTATGCATCTAGTCTGAGCCACTGCTCTACATGCGTGTTTTGCTCTCGGTATGGAAGCATATGAAATTGTGTATTCATGTGAATGAATATTGAAGGATATGCGGACCGGAAATGCTCTACAACTTTATCTCTAGGTTGTTTATAGTAGAGGGGCGCGTGCTCGTGCGTGGTTATTGAGCGCAGCCCGCGTTGCGACGTGTCCCAAAGGCCGCGTAAGGAATGTTTGAGGAGTGATAACACTTGAGTGCATTTGAACTTTACAACATTCCATGTCCAATTTAGCGCTCAACTCGCATACGTAGGTTGCTCCAATGAAGTGCCATAAAGGCACCTGTATGGACACTGATGACAAAGGAAAACAAAATCGTGATCAAAGTTCACGCCCGGCAGCAATCACCAACCAGGATAGCAGTCGCCGATATGAATAGCGTGGGAGGTCTGTGATATGTTTGCCACATCCCTGTAATCAGCCAGTACGGTCAAAGCAACATATACTCGATGCCGAACGCGCAAGCGCGTTTCCGTCAGTCCATCTCGGATGCAGAGGTGAAGGGTTGTTCGCTGGCAATTACAGGAGGTGGTTGTCTTGGTTCGCTACAGGCTGTATGTGAACGCTTCCAATTTGAGCTACTGTTGCAATCAGGAGCAGAGGTCCGCTTTGGTTGAGCTGAGTATGAGGACGCGTGCTTGCAGACAGATCAATCACAGCTTTGACGGTGTAATGGCGTGTGGGAGTACTTGTGGTACATCACAGGACGTACGTATGATGGCCGTTGCTGACTGACTAGACACACCGGTGGTTTGCGCTACGTTAGCATGCAGGCGCAGGTTCATGCATTGCGGCTGTTGAGCTTGCGAACGAATACTTTTACAGAGAGCAGCAAGAGGCATTCATGGCGTACGGTGAGTGGCAGTAGATGCGGTGCTTTACAGAAGGTAAGGACGGTCTCTGCTGTGGCTTTTCTATGCACAACAGCCATTGGAGCGGTTGTATATTTTAAAGCATAGGTCAGTATGAGACATGTTGCGAATGGGATGGGTATCTGCGAATAGAGCAGCCGGAGCCTGAACAGTATGTGGTGTACGGCAGTAGATATGACGCACCGCAGGATGTACGTCGCGTGGTCTGTTGCGTCGTAGCCGGAGTATCCAATATCAAATGATGCGGAC
>CAJFCY010000477.1:0-2500 GCA_904066265.1 Eimeria zaria
TTTCAATATCTCCTAGTTTAATATAATATGTTATATAACTATTATTTATTTATTTATTTATTTATTTATTTATTTATTTGTTGTTGGTGTTTGTTGTTTGGTGTTGTTTGGTGGTTTTGTTGTTTTGTGGTTTGGGGTGGTGGTGGTGGTGGCAGAAAGAACGGTGGAAGGAGAAGCAATAGAGGTGGTAGCAGCAGATGCAGCAGCAGCAGCAACAGCAGCAGCAGCAGCAACAGCAGCGGACGCAGCAACAGCAGCAGACGCAGCAACAGCAGCAGCAACAGCAGCAGACGCAGCAGAAACATGTATTATTATTGTTGTTGTTGCTGTTGTTGTTGTTATTAGAGGGGGAGGAGAGGGTTATGGGAGTAGGGATGGTGGGGATGGCTGTGGTTTTGCTGCTGTTGGTGGTGATGGTGTTGTTGGGGTATTAGGAAGAAGAGCAGCAGCAGCAGCAGCAGCAGCAGCAGCAGCAATGGGATTAGAAATATGCATGCAAGTTAGAAAGACTACATACAGACACAGCCAGCAACAGCAGCAACATCAGCAACAGCAACAAAACCCTAAACCCTAAACCCTAAACCCTAAACCCTAAACCCTAACCTGATCCAGACAGCAGCAGCATTGCCATGAGTGAGTATTAAACGTTCAAAGTCTTCTTCAGTTTGCGGCTGCTCTAACCCCTCCTGCTGCTGCTGCTGCTGCGCTTCCAGTGATTCAAGGGCTTTTTGCATCTCTCGCTGCAGCAGCAGCAGCAGCAGCAGCAGCAGCAACAGCAGCAACAAACACACACAGAAAACGTAGCAACAAGTACGCTACAGGCACCCTCATAGACTGACAGAAACATAAAGCAGCAGCAAGAAACACTAGCAGCAGCAGCGTCGGCTGCAGCAGCAGCAACAGCAGCTGCAGCAGTAACAGCACCACTAAGAGCAGCAGACATAGCCTCAGCAACAGTAACAGCAGCATTAGCAGCAGCACTTAACAGCAACAGCAGGGGCAGCAGCAATAGCTACAAGCAAACCAGCTACAGCAACATTAACAGCAGCAGCAACAACAACAGCAACAGCAGTATTAACACCAGCAACAACAGCAACAGCAGCAACAGCAACAGCAACAGCAGCAACAGCAGCAACAGCAGCAGCAGCAGCAGCAGCAGCAGCAGCAGGTTAGCTGACCTTCTGTCTTTGTTTATCTCTCTTGCTTTTTTTTTCTTTTGCTGCTGCTGCAGTTTCATTTAGTTTGTCTTCATCTTCATCTGTTGCTGCATCTGATTCTGCTGCTACTGTCTCCTCCCAACCCCACACTTGCTGCTGCTGCTGCTGCTGCTGCTGCTGCTGTTGCTGCTGCTGCTCAATATCCTCTTCGTCGCTGTCGCTGCCTTGGTCTGTTGCTGCTGTTTCTGCCTCTTCAAAATCTGAAGAAGCCTTGCCCCTATCTTCTGCTGCTGCTGCTGCTGCTGCTGTTGCTGCTGTTGCTGCTGCTGCTGCTGCAGTGCTTCTCTTTTGCTGCCCCCCAACATCTGCGTCTGCTGCTGCTGCTGCTGTTGGTGTTGCTGCTGCTGCTGCTGCAGGTGCTGGCTGCTGCTCTTCTGCTTCCTGCTGCTGCATCTCCTCGACAGGCGGCAGATCTTCTGGGTCTAAAGAAATATCGACTTTCACGTTTTGCCACGTTCTGCTGCTGCTGCTGCTGCTGCTGCTGCTGCTGCTGTTGCTGCTGCTGTCTACAGCAGCAGCAGCATCATCAAATTCAGAATTAATATGTTGAACAGCAATTACTTTAGCCTGCACAAGATCCCCAACATTTAATAGCTGCAGCCTCCGTGTTTTTTCTGCTGCCTCGCCCCCCCCTAGACGGTTGAGGGGACAGAAGGAGTCAACAGCAACAAGACGCAGCAGCTTTAGCTGCTGCACTGCAGCAGCAGCAGCAGCAATAGCAGCAGCTAACTTCTTCTTCTTCTTCTTCTTCTCCTTATGATGTTCATCCTCTGCATTTTGTTTTTTCTGCTTCTGCTGCTCCTGTTCCTCCTGTTGCTGTTGCTGTTGCTGCTGCTGCTGCAGCTGCAGCAGCTGCTGCTGCAGAAAGGAGACAGCTGGCCCCTCGTCAGGCCTCTCATTATCAAACAGAGACAGCCGTACAAATACACCGTAAGGCTGCACACCCCTCACTACCCCCTCAACAACTAACCCCTTTCGGAGACACTGCAGCAGCAGCACACGCAGCTTCTCTAAAACACCTACACCATCTCCTGCTGCAGCTGCTGCTGCTGTTGTTGCTGCTGCTGCTGATGCTGCTGCTGCTCCTTGCTTCGGGTCGTCTTGGAAGCGATGCAACAGAAGTATCTTCTTTCCGCTTCGCAATGCTGCTACTGCTGCTGCTGCTTCTGGTGTAGCTCCAGCAGCAGCAGCATCAGCAGCAGCAGCAGCAGCAGCAGCAGCAACAGGTCTCATTGACCCCTCAACTCTACCAGCTGTATAGTCAACAGCAAGAATATACACCT
>CAJFCY010000477.1:10000-12500 GCA_904066265.1 Eimeria zaria
CCCGTCCGTACACCTGACGCTGCTGCTGCTGCTGCTGCTGCTGCTGCGGGTTGCAGAGCTGCAGCAGGTGCTTCTCAAACTGCTGCTGGACCTGCTCCTCAGTTGCTATGCTGCTGCTGCTGCTGCTGCTGCTGTTGCTGCTGCTGCCTTCCTGCTCCTTGAGTTGCTGTTGCTTGTCATTTTGCTTCGCTTTCTTGCTGCTGGCAGCCAGCAGCAACTGCTGCTGTTGCTGCTGCTGCAGCAGCGCAGGGTGTGCGATATGTGGGTGCAGCACAACTGCTGCGATGCTGTACAGACACCGCAGCTCAAGCCCCTGTACATGAGGCAGATCTGCTGCTGTTGTCACCTTCTTGCTGCTGCTGCTGCTGTTGCTATCGCCGCCCTTCCTCCGCTTTGCTGCTGCTGCTGCTGCTGCTGCATGCAGAATCGGCCGCAGCACGCGACACTCTAGCAGCAGCCCTGGCCTCAAACTATCATACGACAGCTGCTGCTGCAGCCCGAAGGGAGAAAAAAGAGGTGAAGCAGCAGCACCTGCTTCTGCTGCTGCTGCTGCTGCTGCTGATTCAGCTGCTGCTGTTGCTGCTGCTGCTGCACATATGATAGTGTTAGATGCCTTGTTCACCTCCTGCAGCACCACCGGAATAACAGATCCCTGCAGCAGCACCATGCTGTGCTGCTGCTGCAGCAGCAGCTGCTGCTGCTTTGGCAGGAAGGCACGGATGTTGCTGCTGCTGCTGCTGCTGCCTTGCTGCTGCAGCCCGAAGCACAGCAGCAAACCATGGTCTTCCAGTGAGCAGACACTAGCAGGCAGCAGCATCCCCTGCTGCAGCAGCGGCAGCGCTAGACCAGCGTTGCATAGGGAAGGCCTCAGAGACAGCTCGTAAGCGCTGTTGCTGTTGCTGCTGCTGCTGCTGCTGCTGCTGCTGCTGCTGCTGCCAGGTGTGCCGATTACAACACAGGGCAGCAGCTGTCCAACAAAGAAGCGCTGCAGCAGCTGCTGTTCATAAGCTGTTTCATGCTGCTGCTGCTGCTGCTGCTTCTGCGATAAGCCCTTTCCCTTCCGCTGCTGCTGCTGCTGCTGCTGCTGCTGCAGCTCAAGGGTATGGGTGCGGTGTACGTAGCCTACAAGCCCGTATGGCAGCTGCAGCAGCAGCTCAGTTGTATGAATCTCTGCAACAACTCCCAGCAGCAGCGTCCCTTCCTTTAGAGGAGCCTTGAAAGCTGCTGCTGCTGCTGCTGCTGCATCAGCTTTGCTGTCAAGCACCTCATATGCTGTCTCCTGCTCGTCTTCTGCTGCTGCTGCTGCTGCTGCTGCTGCTCCGGGGTTGAGAAACGGAAATGACAGCTGCGAACGGCTGGAAGACGATGCCTTGCTGCTGCTGCTCTCGACCTTTCCCTTGCTGCTGCTGCTGCGGTTGCTGCTACTGCTGCTGCTGCTGCTGCTGCTGCTGCTGCGTTTTGCTTCTCCCCGCTGCTTCTCCTGCTTCCTAAACGGAGCAGAGCGGGGGAAATCTCCTCCTGTGAAGTCTTCCATGCTGCTGCTACCTGATATTTGCTGCTGTTGATGCAGCAGCAGCGGCTGCTGCTGCTGCTGTTGCTGCTGTTGCTGCTGCTGATAGCCTGAGTATGCAGCACTTTGCTGCTGCTATTGTTTATGCTGCCAGCTGCTTGTAGATTTAGACAAGGTGTACCGACAGAAGATCAAGGGAAGACAATCGATCCCATCGGAGAGCGGCAGCGCGTGCTGTTGCTGCTGCTGCTGTTGCTGCTGCTGCTGCAGCGATCTACCTGCTGCTGCTGCTGCTGCTGCAGGCTTGTCTTCTGCTGCTTCTAATACTAATAAAATATATTTCAACCTTTAATGAAACTCCCTTCAAAAACCTCTTCTCCCTGTGGGGCCCCATGACCCCACAGCCGCTGCGGCTGCATGCGGCAGCTGTCAGCAGCAGCAGCTGCTGCTGCTGCTACTGCTGCTGCTGCCGTTGCTGCTGCTGCTAGATCTTCTACAGTCGTTATCTCTAAACTTGAAATAATTAAAAATTATATATTAATTTACATTTTTAAATATACGATTGACGTTTCTTTATGCTAAATTAGCAGCAGCAGCAGCAGGAGCAACAGCAGCAGCAGCAGCAGCAGCAGCAGCAGCAGCAGCAAGAACTTACAGCTCTTAACTTCTCGAGTTTGGCTGCAGCTCTCTCTGCCTTAGCATCTGTAGCATTCTCAGGGCTGCTGTTTGAGCTGCTGCTTGCTGCTGCTGCTGCTGCTGCACCAGCAGCACCTTCTGCAGCGCCGCCTCCAGGTGTAGCCGCTGCCCCAGCAGCACCTCCAGCAGCAGCAGCAGCAGCAGCAGCAGCAGCAACAGCAGTTAGACTGCTTGATGATTTATGGTGTAAGGAAGATGGTTTAGGGTTTACTTCATCGCAGCTATTTTCATTTGCATGCAAAAACGCAGCAGCAGAATTCTCCTCATCTAACTCCTGCGCTAGCTGCAGCTCCA
>CAJFCY010000478.1:0-14084 GCA_904066265.1 Eimeria zaria
CACACACACACACGCACACACACAGTCGCAAGATATCACACATATATCGCTTAAGGCATGCACTGGTAGCCATACTCACCAGCCGGCGCATGTCAGCTTGTACAGAAGCAGGCAGAATTTCCGGAAGGAGAGCGCGCCTATGGACGAAGTCAATCGCTGGTAGTTCCTTCCCCTCGTGGGCCTCCTGCGAACCTTCTGCCCGGCGAGCCGGCTGAAGAGACTCCACTTGCAGGCTTGCGAAGGCAACAGCTGATCCCGGCAACACAAGGCCACCCAATACAAGGAACTTGAAGGCGCTTATGCGGGCGCTTATAGCGTCTGGCCGACGAATTTGGTAGGCAATGTCAGCATAGCGCCGCGCCACCACACGTTCTATCGACCTCGCCGCACGCCATCCCCAAATACAGGTCAATAACCCTGCTGCCAACGTCAAGTACTTAAACGGAGGTTTATTCTGATGAACATGCAGTAGAGCGTTTCCAGTAGAGGGTAATTCGTGTGGCTCTCTTTCGCTGTTCGTTCGAGTTGGTCGAAAGAGCGCACCCAACGCAGCCAGTTGCTCTGATAAGCGAGAGATAAAAGTTGACTCTTCGACTCTGCCTACAACGCCAGCAATACTTTCTCTACCCTCACTTTCAGCGACAGCTGGGAAGTTTAGCGGCTCGATTAGGTGCCCAACGCAGTCGTCGTTCCGCCTTCCGATTGAGTCGCGTGGGGTGCAAGTAGCCCCAGTCGTCGCGCAGCTACTGGAGGATCCTGGCCCCTCCTCTGAAGTCATCGTATAGCCTTTAGCAGCTGCACAGAGTCTGGGCCTAGCGTGATAGCATCAGCCTTCAAAGCAGTTGCCGAAGGTAAGTGCGAGCTCGCCTTCAGCAAGTTTCCTTGGGCACCTGTCGGTTTCCGCGACAATCCGTTCACAGAAAAATACCATTATGTTACTCTATTTTGTGTTGGTACTCTCAAAGCGCTCCATTTGGCTCAGAATGTCCAGCCTTGGTAGTGAAAAAATTTCCGCTGCCGGACACAGGGATCATGGAGAGCCACCGGCGAGGAAACCTAAAGTGCAGCAAGGGTAGTGCATTTGAAGCAAATGCTACCAATTCTACAGGCTTTATTGTAGGTTGAAGACCTACTAGCGCCTGATCGCTCGTTTGGAGCCCACAAATGCATGCATGCGCTCACAAGAGCGGCAACATTTGGGTCCAGCAAAACCTGTGCGCCGACGTTCCTATGGGCTTTTGATGAAGCACTGAAATGATGGTTTCATGCTGTGCAAGAAGGTACGGTGTTTCATAGCTCAGTTAAATTGACATTTCTGCCTGCAGACCGCGCCTGGGTAGCTCGTGTAACGCCACTCCCGGTGGTACCCAGCGGTGGCAACTTACCCATGCAAGAGCGGGCGTCGAATCACCAAAAAATGCCAGTTTTGGAAAGTTCCTGGAAGTAGTGACTTTTCATGAATCCATCTACCATCACTCGAGCAATCTTACAGTAGGATCAAGGCGGCGGGAAGACTCCAAGCCTCGTCCGGTTTCTGAGTCCTGTTTCACGCGAAATACTCAAAAAGTACACGATCTAATATACGAGATTGCTTTGGAGAAACCGATGAAACCGTAGAGGGGTTGAGCTCTTACTTGGAGGACACTGTGGACTTCACGACAGGTGTGCATTCAAGGGTTGCTCTGTCTTCCTCTTCGCTTGTGACGCCACCAATTCCTTCCTTTTTACAACCACTAGAGTCTGGCCACCACCGTCGAGGACGGATTGCGGAGGCCTACGGTTTGCGTCGTTGTTCCATCCCGCAGCCCTCGTTTTCGGTGCAACGACTTGCAGAATATGAAGACTTCAAACGCTTTGATCCAACAACTGCTAAGGGCAGAGGAGGAAGCCGAGCAGATTGTTCACAAGGCAAGAGAAAGTAAGATATACTTAAAGGCGCTTCCTCAGCAAACTGTCGGTGCCTGCGCAGAATGTGAATAAGTTTATTCTCTGGGGACGCTGCAGTAGTCCTGGTGTATTGGGAAATTACAGCATATTTGTCTTTTATTCTATTCTCTATCGCTGCACAATGGCATTTGTCGTTATTGCCGGCGGGAATTGCCATGTGGTGTTGTTTTACAGATCGTGTGAGGATGCTGAAGGATGCTCGCGCATCCGCGGAAGAGGAGCTTAAAGCATTTCGCCAGAAAGAGGAGGAAAGGTTCAAAGTAGAAGTTGAACAGGTCAGAGAACAGCTGTATGTTTTTACATAGTGAATCGCAGGCTGTTGGCTCTTCTGGATTCATTGGAGTCTTCTTCCTGCGAAAAATGGAGCGGCCAGTGGTATACTACGGGAGACAGACTCATTGCCTGTTAACACACTCGTGTTGCATCTGCGTGTGTATGTTTCCTCAGCGCCTCGGCCAGGACGATTCCCTGACGAACGAGCTCGCAGATAGAACGAAAGCGGATATTGAAATAATCAAGAAAGATTACATTGCAAACAAGGATGGAGTTCTTGCATTCATCAGTGGAAAGGTCCTGGACGTGGACACTGTTATCGGTTCCAAGAAAGTCGCCATCCTCCGCAATTACGCAGAACGTGGGGTCGACCCATGACTTCGTTCGGCCTTCTTATTACCTGTACTATGCATTTATTACATAATAGATGCTAACGCATCGCCCTGTTGAGTGAAGCAGTTGGACCGCTCATCCAGGGCCATTAGGGTGAAAACAGTTGGGTGCTGAGCTCTTCGATAGCAATGGAGCAGTAGCAAAAAGCTGCGGTGGAGAATTATCGACGGCTGTGCGTAACAAGACGGGGGTCGTTAAAAGTTAGGTCGAGAGTGCTGCCCCAGATGTTTGTACTTGCGATGACTCCTGAGGACTTTTGGGGTAGGGGAGCGGCGAAGTCGCGGCTATCCTTGCAGCGCAGTGCCCACGAGTTATTTCTTAATTCTGCTTTGAGGAGTCAGTGTTTTTCACTAGGGTACGGCATTAGCAAAAAACCCCGTTTAATGTTTGTTCAGCAGTCCGGTACATGTGCGTCTTCGTCGAGCGCTTACTTACAGTTGTCTTAAAACGGAGGGGCCCACACGAAAACTAGCGTTGTGTGTTGTGCGTATGAGCACGCAAAGTAGCAAGGGCTGCAGCAGGCACTCTAGTCGCGTTCACCAGGCATTTCAAATGGAACATGTCAGCTGACATACTTCACTGAAAGATAATTAATAGTTTAGAAGGACGAATTGTATCTGTAGTAAGGTGCATTCAGGTCAGGGTATAGGACGCTAGATTGGCTAACTACTAAGCTGTGCCACACACGTCGTAAATGCATCACCAAACAACCCCTAACACTGCTAAAGAGAGCCGAGGAGGCCAAGGGAGATGGCGTTGAAAGGACAGCCAAACCCCAAAATAGCGTTTCCCTATGGCAGCGGCTGGCGTGTATCCCGCAGTAACAGCAATTTTTGACCCCCAGGGAACGTCGCAGTCTTCCTCACAAGAAACGGGCAAATGGAATAAATGCCTCCCTGCTATAGTGGATCCTTTGTTCATTAGTGTCTGCCTAGCTCCGACTTGTTGGAAGAAGTGGCAAGAGTGCTGTGCCGCCGCAATATTACTGGATTGCATGCCTCGGCTAACCTATCCTTCAGTGGCAAAAAGTCTTGCAACAGCTTGCTTCCAGAGGAACCGTAGTGCGCAAGCCACGAGGAATGCAACACGATTTAGTTTGGTATCTTCGATGGAAGTAGGTGGTGGGTACGACAATGGACCAATACGGACTGTAGAGGACAGCCCCGGACAAGGGCAGTCGTTGTTTGCGCTCGGAGCACACGATTGTAAGCTCCCAGCATTCGAAACCAATTAAATCCTCGTGTAAAACGATTTAACTGATTTCTCACTCAAGCGGGAATCAAATGAGTGTGCTGTGCTTAGCTGGCAATATGCTGGTCCTCTGATCATGTCATTCCATACACCTGTTCTCGGTATGGTGTTCTTCGGCTCACACTAATTCAAAATCTTACAGGTCTCTGAAACATTGGAATAGGACTTACAGTTGAATACTCCCGAGTCTCCCGTGCCAATTTTCTGGACGCTGCCTGACTTTCGCCCAATGAGCACATGTTGATACTCACTGATGGCGCATGTAAATTCTGACAGCAGATCAGATGCGCAAAGGCTTAACTGGAGCAAGATGAAACATATTCACACACACATTGGGTGCAGACTGGTATCAGATGTAGAAGCAGCAGTTGCCCCCAGCCTTCAGTTCTGTCCGCCGATTGGAAGTACAACACCCCCGCAGCCTTGCACTTCAGCAGGAACGAGTTTAGAGCTCACGTCACCGAGGATTCCATCTCATGTTTTCTCGAGTCATTCTTGGGGTACTCGAGGATCCAGGCTGACCGGCAACGTATTCGTGGACTACAGACGTTTTGGCGTCCGCCGGCTTGAGGACCTGCAAGAGCTTCAGAGGTCTCGCGAGGCAAGTCTTCTAGTCTACGCTTCTCTTTTGTGACGTTTACCGTTCGGCTGCACTGAATTAATGGGGTTGGGGCGTAGAAGATGCGCCATTCGTTCAGTTTCGAATGAGTGGGTATTGCTGCTTCGGTTACATTTATTATTCTCACAGTCTGCAGTTCTTCTTGCTGTCTGTTTAGGCAGAAGCTATCCAATCCTTGTCGCTAAACTCCTATCGCGCTCTTTCCCGTCTCCATTCAGCGGCTGTTACCCGCCTCTCGTTGGATTGCACAAGGCCAGCAACACTGCATGCAAAAAAGTGCACTGTGTGTTCGTTGCGGATTAGCCCTGCACAGTCACGCATGGCGAATTACCCGGCACAAGCACATGGCCTCGTTGTGAATTTTTTGTGAAAGAGCCTATCTCCTGCTTGTGTGATGCAGACGATACTTGCTTAGTAGCAGCAGGGATGGCAGTATTGCCTTGTACGACCTGGAAGCAGACGCTGCTTTTAACCTGAATGGGGGATTTGGTCCCAAGCCAAAGGTTTACCCCATTGGCTACGTGCAAAGAAGACCGGATAGGTAGGCATAGTGGGAGCAACAAGGTCTAGGCCAGGGAGCTGTGCACAGGGATGCTTAGTAGCGGTTTGCGTATCAACAGCGGATCTAACGGACTTGTGGATTCATGCTTACAGACCTCCCAAGCGCAACTTGCTTCCTCTGCGCTTCCAGCCGGCATCTGGACGAAGAGTTGTTAGGGAATGCACAATGCGCAGTGAGGCAGGGAATATTTCGGCATTAAGTGAAGGCTTTGCCAACGCAAAGAGGGCTCAATCCGGCCATTCACGTTCGGTCACAAGCGTTGAGTTCATGCCGGGAGACAACGGGCTTTTCGTTTCTACTGGACTAGACAAGCTTCTAAAGGTGCTTATAGATGCAATACCCGGTGCTACCCCTTGCATCCTTGAGCTATTGCTGCTGTGAATGCCACACCCTGGATACCGAGTGGAATAACGCAACTATCCAACAGCACGCTTAGGTTTAAATATGTGAGCTTCGAGTTTCAAGGCCATGTAATTTTTGTGCCATATCGGAACGCACAGGATTTTGTGTGCCTTACTGAATGAACAGATATGGGATACGCATGCGTGGGAGTGCGTTCTTGACATCACTGTTGAGAGTCCCATTCTGTGTTGTGCGTTCGACCGAGTTGGATTCCAGTCTATGACAGCCTTCAGCTCTAGGGCGCACTCTTCTACGGGCTCTGTAGAGCGTTCAGTAAACTCTCCGGCACATCTTTCGCTTGCCACAGGCTGCCAAGATGGCAGTATTCGTATTTTTGACGTGAGATGCGGGGCTGCCCAGCAAACGCTACTGGGACACAAAGGTGGGTACCACACTGTGCTGCAGTTTCATAGGGGGTGGAATACGTTTGGCCACCACAGAAACCTTCATGAAGGCAGCTGCACTGATCGGCGATGCGTCTATTGGATTGTTATATTCTTCCCTTCGATACGGCAAGCTTCTGGAAGTGGATGCAGGGTTCCAGTCTGTTTGCTGCTGTCGTGCAGGCGCGGTGCTGTCCGTCGCATGGGATCCTGCTACTCCGTGTCAATTGTTTTCAGGTTCTTCTGACAAGTTAGTAGGACCACAAGTGGACTGATCTAGTAAGCTTCCGTGGAATTCAGTGGTCGCTCAACTTGCTCTGATGTTTGTGCAGATCGATCAGGAAGTGGGATATTCGGCGGAATGATGCTTGCGTGGTACTTTTTGATAAGGGAAAGCCAGATCTCGATTTCCTTCGTAAGTTTCAGGGCCTAAACGCCGCAGCTAGCTCCTTCTGCGGCGGCAGGAGGTTCTTCTGCCTGAGGCTGCTCCCTCCGTGGCAGCATAGTTCAACACAAAATACGCTTTCCACGATTGCACAAGGAACACATTAGTACGGCCTCTACTCTTCATTGGTATTTGCCTGTGAACATTTGCGAATGTATGGTTGTTTGGCTTGGATATTCATATCGTCTCCGCGCAACGCGAAGACGATATTACAGAGCCTCTCAGGAGGTTATGTTTGATTGAGCAAAACTTTGCATTTGCTGTATCTTTGGCAGGCAATCGGTGCACGCAGTCAGCAGCTTTTCGTCAGCTACTCTATACCTACGACGTTGTGGGTGGAAGTTTCTTTCCTACTCCAGTTCTGTCTTGTGAAGCCCTGGGACCTCCCCCATCTATGCGATTTGCTCCCAATAGTTTTAAGGATCATGGGGCTCCGTTGGACATGGTGGCGAAGGCAGCTTCCGATGCTGCTTTCGCTCACGAAACCTCGTTTTCCTTACCAACCCCGTCACCTATGAGTTCAGCCTTTTCCTTAGCTACTTCAGAAGCTTGCCAAGCCAAAACGCTCCACCCCCAGATTTCGGTCCACTTGAAGAAACGTAATTGTAATTTGGCCGATGCAAGAGTACGTCTAGGATGTGAAGTCAAGAAACTAAGGAAGGAGGAACCAAAGCAGGAAGAGTATCTCCCGTCGTACACCAAACAAGCGCGACTCTGTGGTTCTTTGCGTGGCCAGCAGCGGTATCAGAAATCAACAGACGTTATGGGAGATACCGTGCAAGTACAGGAGACCAGAAACTCTCCAGCAGTGTTGAAGAGAGGCACCAGCGGCGATTCAGCTGGATCCGCTATGAGTACTGTCTTGAACATGGCGTCTGATCGAGCCCCTAATAACGATGATGATTTACAGGGACATACTTTGCAGACAAGTGGCAACCGACGTAAGACGACGCCAAAAAGGCGGCTTTATTCATCTGCCACAGTTTCTCCACGTAAATGCCGGCAGGCAGGTCCCGGCCTCTTCTGTGTAAATGCAGAAAACGTCAAATTTTCTGCCCAGATACCAGTCCTCCACACGCCCACTGGCGTAACTCCTTCACAGAAGCGGCCAAACCAACGTGAAGCAACGGAGGGAACTCGGCGGACTGTCTGCAGTCCGCTGGACGCAGAAAGAGAGCCTGATTCTGGAGGGGATGGTATGCTTAAAACTACAGAGGAGGCGCTGCACGCGAATGGCAGGCCAGTTTACCATGCTGATTCGCTGTGTCTTGAAAGGAACAAACATGGTTCAGTATACGCGACTGTCTCATCATGCAGAGACGGTATCTCCGCGGATGCTTCCATTATATCTGGCCAGCTACTTTGCGGGCTTGAGCGCGGCAGAAGTAAAACTACACTTCCAGGAGACACGGAGAGAATTTTGGAAAAATTTGGAGTCGGGTCATCCACTGATTCGAAGTTCTTTTTACATGGCGGTGGCCGTTCATTTAGTACAGCCAACGGCCAGAATGGCTGGTCTGAGGTCAGTGCGCACGAAGGAGCAGTAACGTGCCTGCTGCCATGTCCGGATGGCACTCATCTTGTTTCATCTGGCAATGATGGGCGTATAAGGTTGTGGAATGCTTTGAGTGGCAGCCACTGCTTTGTTCACATGATTCTGAATATCCCTCGCGTGAACTCTGCCCTTGTGTCAGTGCAAGAACCTCGCCACAGCCGAATGCCCGGAGCTCCAGCAAGGCCAGAAAAATCGAAAACAGTGATGAACGACAGATATGGTTCGATATGGGGGGTTCAAGCCGCCATGTCAAAGAGCGGAGAGTATCTTCTCCACGGAAGGGGCCGTGTGCTTTGTACATTCGATATTATATCTGGAGCGGAGGTGCAAATAACAGCGCCCGGTCATGGAGATGATATTGTTTGCGTTACGTGGAACGATGATAAGAACGAAGCATATTCTGGGGCATTCGACGGTAGTGTTCTCATCTATGACGCCATGTGTGAGTCAATTACTCGTTTGTTGGGCCCATATGTGAGATCCGTTTCTCCTCATTTGTAGGCTTTTTGCCATGCATCTCAGTTTACCGGCTGTGTAGTTTGTGTGCTATTCAATTGCCTTAGGCGGTTATACAAGTGAAGACGACGCCGCAGAAGAAGCCGACGGTGAAGATATCCCAGTCGTGGATGTTAGACCTCCAGAACTTTCGTGATACAGAACACTGCCCGAGGGGTTAATGGAGGCCGCGAAGTTGTACAGTGGCTCGGTAAACTAGAAAGAGACTTTATTATCGCCGGTCGTTGTCGTTGCAAATCCGAGCATTAAATAGATGATCTTAGACTGTACCGTGTTACTTTTTGTTCCTTGGAATGACGCGTGTGTGGCTGTTTGCAAGGTCCGTAGCATTCGGTCTCTACTTCGCTTGAAATGCAACATTGATAAAGCTGTTTTGTGCAGAATTATGCATAATCAAATTTTTGACTATGGCCTATCGTTCCGCGTAGTCGTGTTACGGTGTATAATGACAGGGTTTGGCTGCACCCGTGTTACTGTGCACAATGGTAGGATTTGGCTTCACGCTTTGAAAAAAAATATTATGTAGGTGTACATCGAGTTTTGGGAAAGATGCCACTTCGCACTGCCGTAGCTGTTGCCGAAGGTAGTGTTCATGCAGCTACCTGAAATAGTGCTGCATTAGGGAGTGTGGAAGAGCCAATCAAAAACGTTTCGCACCTGTTCGGCCTCTTGAAGCAGTTGCGAGACATTTCCGAGAGCTGTGCGGAACTCTTCGGTGTCAGGTGCATGTCCGCGAAGCTCGTCGATTTTAGTGTGGACAGCAGCAATCTTGTCTATTTTCCTCTTGACTTGTTCGCGCTGGCTCCGAGTTTGAAGGAGGCGAGCTCCCGCGCCGTGGAATCTGATTGCAAGTTCATCAAGCATGTAGGTGTCTAAGGAAGACGAGCAAGACTTACAGAGACTCGACGGTCTCAAGTAGGGACAAGCTGCGCTTGCTGACGCTATCATCGCGGCCATTCCACATCGATTTTCCCTACAGGATATTGCTGAGCAAGCTGCTATTTACATTGCTTGGCAGCATCGTCCTTACATTCGAAATGCATTTCTTCCAGAATTTATCTTGATTTTCGATACCAAGCAGGTTCCTGTGAAGCGATTTTTAATAGCCCCTAGAAAGGAGGGGAAGGTGTGTTTTTGAATCGCTTGCCCCATAGTCTTCATTGCCAGTGACATATCCACTGCAGCTTCCTGGCGGAGGTCGCGAGCTCGTTGGAAGTCGCCGGACTGTTCTGGTGCCGACAAGCTGTCGCTAAGTCTCAAGTTTGCAATGCTCTTTTACTTGCCTGCCCGGGTGGCTGATTCCTACAAAAATAACGATAGAAGTAGAATTCGACATTTGCAAATATTTCTTGGCTTACAATCTGATGGAGTGCTCGTGGCAACAGCACCTCAGGATTGACGTATTCTGCGTGAGTTCCCGCCTCCTTTGCAACTTTCATCGCGCCCTGCCAAACGAGGTACGCGTTGCGGGGATCTGGAACGCACAATGTTAGGTACGAGGAATGGCTGAAGACGCTTCAAAGAATTTTTTACCCGCTGTACTCTCGAGGAACGAGCGTTGCTCTTCCGTGAGCAGCCTCTCAGGGTCTTTTGAAAGTTGAGGCACTGGGTTGAGAAGCTCCAGCAATGTACCAACATATCCTGCACGTCAGTCGTTCAATACCGAAACCCCCGCTTCTACTATAGACGGATCTCACTTCCCAGACGAGATGTGTGGTGATGAAGGCGCTTCGCGGTGTGTTCGTGCTCCATCGACACGGCCGAAACATGGCCGGCCACGAGGGGCAGGAGTAATATGCTAGCTGCCTTCACCATTTTCTTAAGGTGCGTAAAGCAACGAACAAGAACGAAGTCTATAATATTTAATGAGGCACAGATGAGGCCTCTGTAACATTCCGTAGGAGAAAAATACACTTGACTGGCCAGCTTGCCAACGCCCCGCATTGTATTCCGGTGTACGTACAGTCGCCTGTACACCCTTCAGTTCACTGTTCACTTACGACAAACTTGCAAATGCTGAGTAGCGTTCGAATCAAACTGCCTCAATCAAAGGCCAGCAAGAAACTATTCTTATAATAATAACGAACGCCGGCAGCCCGGCGCATTTGCTGAAAGTAACCTACGCGAAATTCTGCACAACTCAGCGCCCTAGACTCGTTCGCCAAAGGCTAACTCCCTTTGCTACCTCGTCGCCCTCGTGCTTCTGGTTGAATGGCGCTAACTGAGTGCCTGCCACTTGTCGGTTCATATGAAAAAGTGGCTGCGAATTCTAGAGCGGTCCAGAAACCTAGTGCTCGCATTAACTGATTTAATTTGCATCCCTGAAAGGGCCATGCGCGCGAACGACGTTGAGACCACAAAATTCGCGATTCTGATTTGTTCGAAACTTGGGAACTTTCGCAAGAAACGTAAGTCTGTGACTTGTGCCCTTCGCTGCACTAGGTGCCGCCAAAAGTTCTATGTTCTCAAGCGGCCACAAGAGCATCCTTTGTGCCAGAAAGGAAGTCAGACCATTCCTGGAATGGCGACTTTGTATACAATCTGGGCTTCCAAAGGTCAGGGGTCAGGTAGCCGTATGTTTGTTTCAACGCGTCGAAAAGAGCCTGCAAACAACAATGCAGAGCATAGTGAACGTAGTATCTACAAAAAGAAACCCCCCTCAGCTACGTACAACAAACAACCGAATGGAGTGTTGCCGTATCCAAGGCGCTTACCTTCATGAAATTGCCCCGGGTCTTTGTTGAACCATTGGAATTGGAAAAGCAGTCCTTAATACCCGCAAACGCTAAAATCTTCTTCGTCGTGGGGGCGCCGACAATGTGCGTACCGCGAGGCGCGGGAATCAGGCGAACGCGCACAGAGCCGCACTTCCCTGATACCTTCATGGGGACTGTGTGGGGGTCGCCGATCTTGTTGCCCCAGTAGCCACGCCTGTGCAGCAACGAGCCCATGCGAGCATGCGCGGCAACATTGCACCAAGCATTTCCACAACAAGTCTAATTCATCAGGAGCATGAAGCTACCGCGTACCTGACAGGAATGAGGCTCAGCTTTGCAGCGATGATAGCACCGCGGATAGCGCTAGCAACCTCCTTAGCACACTTGACTCCCAAACCACAGTGGCCGTTACTGTCACCAACGGCAACGAAAGCTTTGAAACGAGTCCTCTGTCCAGCGCGTGTTTGCTTCTGAACAGGCATGATCTTCATCACTTCGTCCTTGAGTGGGCGAGAAGTGGCTTCGGGAAGGAAGAAATGATCGATGATCTGCACAACCGACAGCCGGCGAACACAGCAATACGCATCTTCAGCCCTCATCACATACATCAAAGGCGGCAAGGGCTCTCGGCACGAACGTTTCGAGCCATCAGGGTCAAAAAGTACAACCATCCATAGTCGATTTAGGACACGGGCGCGAATCAGACAGCAATTGGACGAATTCTTCCGTCAGTTCTCCGGAAGGGGAATACGTTTGTCATCATACGCGCGCGGCAATGGCAACTCACACACGCAGCACAGGTGTCACCCAAATTCCACTTGGTCAGGGAAAGCGATGCCCACGTACCTGGAACTCCTTGACAGGCAACGAATGAAGATACACCTCCTCAATGGATGTGATCTTTCCCGCACGTACAAGGCGACCAAGCTTAGTAATAGGTACCCAGTCCTTCAGGTCATCTTCAGCTGAACCGCGACCTCGACCACGGCCTCGTCCCCTTCCGCGTCCCCTCGGACCACCGCGTCCAAATCCACGTCCAAAACCGCCGCGCTCTGAATCCAAAAAAGGCTGCGCAAGCAATATGCTGTTTGGTGTACTCCCCACACTACGCTTTCCCTCGAGCCCCGTGTACGATGGACATACAGTCGGTAAAGCATATTCCCAAACGACGATGTACACGTGAAATTTACTCTGAAGAACCAAACTCCCCTCCCTTTGCAAAAAAGGCACCAGTAAGACCCAACGTAGCACAGATTCCGAAAAGCTCATCTGTTCAAGCAAGATGGCTCGTGTTTTAACCCCACAACCCAGTAAATCTTCCGAAGACCACCGACACTCATTCAAATAGAAAAAGAGAACTATACACAAACATTCACCTTTCGCTAGCAGCATACACAAAAACACGCGACACCACCGGAAATCCTATGCATCCCCACAACAATTCACGACAGAGAGCTTGTGCGTCTAGCAACAATTGTAACCTCAAGCCGCAGCTGCCGACAGACCTGCCATTTTCGGAGGATAGCACAACACCTTTGAAGGAGATCCCCAAAAACGAGCAGCAAACTTTTGGGCTTGCAGTGCAGCCACGGATTGCCGTCTGGAAGCCACACTAGAGTGGGGCGGCCAGCGGCAACGGCCCCCAGCAGCCTCCGTTCTCACTGGTCTCGCCCCTTTCAAGCAGCACACAGAGAGACGAATTGCAAAACTCAAACATAAAACCACAATTGTACTTCTTATGACTGGTTTATATATGCTGAATATGGATGGGTATTCCCGGCTCAGCATTTTTGCGTTCTTTAACGACCTGCCTGTTGCCGATCGCTGAGGCATGCAATCTTGCATGACACCGCAGTCTGCATTAGCTGCACCACAACTCCATAAAGATTGACATTACACGCGCTTTTTGGCGTTATAGTGCCATTTTGCTTGTTTGCTGTACACAACGGGCGTAAAGTCGGCTTCGTACTTCCACCCCTGAGTGCAGTGCAGTAGGTGTAGCATGCCCTACGTGCAATTGAGATGTCCCCTACGTGCAGATGGGACGTGTACACCGACTGGTGCGCAGACTACCTACTAACGAAGAAGGAAGTGTACAACAATTGCCTATTGAGTTAGTATGTCTAGGAAAAGGGCTGCTGTAACGAGAGTCCTTGGCCTTACCACAGGACTCTTGGGAGCTGAGGAAAATCCAAATTCTTAGAAGAGTCCGTAGAAGCAGCTTACCTCCTTCCCCTGAGCTTAGGCAACCATAGCGCTGCAGCTTGGCTGTGTACACAACGGGAGTTGGGGCAGCCAGGCATGTATTGCAGCGCACCACGCTGCAACTGGTGCTGCACGGTACTTGCAAATCTAGACACACCCAAGCCCCCTTCTGGTGCGTAAACTATATCAATAGGCGATTGTTGAACACATCCTTCTCCGTTAGTAGGTAGTCTGCGCACCAGCTGGTGTACACGCCTCAAATGGAAATAAAGCACGCCTCAGTTGCATATAGGGTGTGACGAGAATCCTTGATCTTGGCAAAGGACTATTGTGAGCTGCGAAAAAGCCAAATACTTATACGAAAAGAGTCCGTAAAAGCAGCTGACCTCCCCCCTGAGCTTAGGTAACCGTAGCGCTGCCGCTAAGCACGGGGAGTTGGTGCAGTCCGGCATATGATGCTGCAACACGTGCTGCACGGCAGCCTCATATCTAGACACGTCCAAGCCCCTTTTTGCTGCATGTGCTAACACAATAGGCAATTGCTGAACACATCCTTCTGCGTTAGTAGGTAGTCTACGCACCAGTCTGTATACACGTCTACTGCGCACGTCTCAACGTCTCAACTGTTGGGCCGTTCACGGAGTGCACGGCCCAACAGCATGCTACATAGGGCATGCTACATCTGCCCCCTGTGCCTGCAGAGGGCACATGGCCTCGTACGCACCGTCGAGGGACGAATAGAAAAGTAAGAAAAGGAGAAAAGGATGGGAATGACGTGGAACGCCTAGGAGGGCTCGGCGTTACTAACACCGCCGC
>CAJFCY010000479.1:0-14061 GCA_904066265.1 Eimeria zaria
ATGACATCTTCCGACACATACAGCAGCAGCTTTCTGGGCGTTTAGATGCTCTACAGACTCCGCTGCGATGTCCTCGTCGTCAAAAAAACGTTCCGTCTCTATCTTTGGGCCTTCGCCCGCTGCTTCTCTTCGTTGCTTTTCCTCGAGTTCCGCCTTCTCGCGAACAAGAGTTTCATTCACGCCCGCCATAAAGGCATCAAGAGGGTCCACCTCATCATCCCCCTGGTGCTGCTGCTGCGGCGGCAGCTGCGGCTCCTGAAGCGGCAGTGGTGGCCGCTGGGGGGCACCAGAACCCCTGCCCTTCGGCTCGCGTTCAAAAAAGGCATCCATTCCTGGCGTATATCGTCTCCAAATATTCGACCCCACTAAATGTTGCTGCCGTCGCGGTTTCTGTGGTTGCTGCTGCACTTACCCCCTCGGCTCCTGTCGAAGACGCTAGTTTAACTGCTGCTACGGCGCCATGCGCTAGTGTGGTCTGTCCTGCCACAACAATCAGCATACCAAACAAGTAAAAGCCTTATAAGGCGGAGAAGAGGAAAGCCTTGTGATGACGCTGTCACTCGCCGGCGGCCATTCAGGTTCAGGCTGGACTTGTTGCCGCAGATGCAGCTCGAGCTGCACCTCTGCAGCGCTTGGGGATGCTTGTGAGAAAATAACGTCCGAAAAAAGCAAAGAGATGGCTCGAAGCCGCTATTGGTTATGTCTGGTAGGGAGCTGAGGCACAGCTCCAACCTTCGTGTCCCCAATTCGCGTAGAGTCGCGTAGGCGGGCAAATATAGGAAGCAAGGGAGGCCCTCGTTGGCCTATCTATGTTGTTTTATCTCCTCTAACCCACAATACCTCTGTGCCTTCGGTAAAAGAACCAGTAAGGGGCGGCACACCGGGGCTTCAAGAGCATGCAGGCGCTCACCGGGCCCAGCCCCATCTCAGGTGACGAGCCCTACTCCGACCCCCAACCGGTTTCTGCCAATGCGCTCTTGGTTTCATTGCTTATCTGCGCCGTAACTGTTTACAAGAATTCCAGAACTACATATGCAAGATCTCATTTACGCTTTGACACCGGGGAGTGTCGCAGTCACCCACACAGCAAAAAGTAAGGAGTTGCCCTGGATACACAACTAACGGATTAGGAGCAAGCCACTATTTTCAACTTTCCTATGCTCAGAGAACTCTGCTGGCGTGGCCAGCAGTGCCCTGTTTCCACAAGCACTGTAGCGTTAACTCTTCCCGAGTAGGTAGGTGTACGCCCCCGCCGATGGTGGTCAAGCGCCGTGCCCTCTAGTGACGAGTTCTCGGATGCAAGCGAAAATTAACGCATTAATTTGGTCTGGGTAGTGGTTAAGGATATTTAAGTATACAGGCCAGTCGGGTAGGGCCTCTGTCCACTCAGCGCAGGTGTACTCTGCACAGAGAGACCACTGCCCGCCGCCTCCACAAACTGGCAGGCTACAATGAGATACATACTACCTGCTGGTGCTTCTCCCCGCACCGTCTGCTGCGGCTAAATGGTGCGAACGGCGTCGGCCCCTTGAACCCGCACCCCTGTTACGCGTGCGGTCCCATAGTTACAACTAAAGCTGTTAACAGCGAACGAACCCTTCTGCTTATAAGCGATCATCAGAAACGAAAGAGGAATTTCCACGGTCCCCTCTCATAAGGCTGCGTCGAGGGTAGGCCATTACCCCAAGGCTGTTCAGTGGAGAACCCCCAGTGCCCAGAGCAGTAAGGAGACGTCTTTACTAGTAACATGTACAAAACCGTTCGGTAGCACGTATAACTCTGCAAAGCTGAAACAGCAGCTCTCCGACCTTTGCAGAAGTCAGGCCGACGCCCGACTGCTAGGAAGCCTGAGGATTAAACTACGTCAGGGTGAGAACTGCCCTCAAGCCGTCTTTCGCATTTGGGAAGTCTTGCTCGCGTAGTTAGTTTTGAACGCCTCCAGCTCACGCTGCAACCGTTCTAGAAACTCGTCATCTGGGTCCTCGTCGTCCCACCCTGCGCAACCAAGGCATGGAAACAGAAGACCTCTGCAAAGCAGAAGAAACCAAGTGTCGCAGCCCAGAATACGGCAGTTAATGGGCTCTGTCAAAGATAAGTGTAACAAGCCGTGCCTGCACTCGACAGAAGAAGACGGTACCTGCTGCGTCCCAGTCTTCGCTCCACTGCTTCACCTCCGCATCCACCGGCACCTCGCCACCTGCACAGCAACGCAGCGCCTCATGCCGTCACCATTTCAGAAACATGTCACATTTCTAGGGCTACGAGATGACATTGCCCGTCATCTCGTAGCCCTATCTCCATTTCAAGCCTCTCCAGCTAACAGAAGTCAAATGCATGAAGTCCCCGTCCTTAGGCTGGGCTTAAATCTTGACGTATCCGCTTGAATTTTAGCTGTCGTCCGTGGTCCGCATAACCACGGCTAGCCGCGATAACGGGTGAGGGAAAAAAAAGCTTCTACCAACCTATTTCGTCGAATTCCTCGAGTTCGTCATCAGGCTCATCGAAGGCTTCTTCGTGCGCTTCTCCAGCTGTCTGATGGGGCGACGCTTCGGTGCGCTGAGGCTCCTCCCCTCCTTCGGCTTGGGTCTTCATTTCGAGGGCTGCGAAACACAGCGAACGCGCTGCGCAAAATGGAATGAGCAAGAGAGAATGGCAGATTCGACAAAATGACGAAGAGACGCCTACAGCGGACACCCTATAGCGGGCACCCTCCAGCGGACACCGTGGCCAACCCCCCGTTGGCTACCACATGTGGCTTGGCTGCACCCGCGTCGAGAAGGCGAATCTGCCTGCCTCCAAAAGATACAAGGAGTCTCAATAACATCGAGGACACCACAAAGTAGCAACGAAAGATCTGGTCAGCCCAGCCAGAGCCAAATGCCACTCTGCCAAAGATGTCACCCAAATAATGCTGACCTCAGGTCCAAACGAAACTCCAGACTGGCCGCGTTGACGCTCCTACTGCTTAATATGTCTTTTTTTGTTACGCCGGAAAATGTATACAGATATTTACTGTGGAGCCACTTTAGACATTCGGCAGCCGCAGCCCCAACCGGGGCCCTTCATAGTAGTCAGCTAGGGAGATATCTGAAACAAAGCTGCCGTTTGTTATCTCGGATGTGTTTGAATTTGCTGATGTTGATGTGGCATATTTAGGATTAATGCGTTTCTGAATGTGACCAACGACGAGCTCCGCTAGCAAATGCTATTTTTAGGCGTTCGCAATCATCACCCATTAGTGACTGGGCATGAATCTTGGTATCAATCGTATGAGCGTTTGCACCTTCAGTTTCAAAGAATGCAGCTATAGAAATTCCCCAACCTTATTTTTAACTTATGTTCTCGCAAATATTCGCTTGTAGAAAAGGTGGTCGTATTTGATTCACTTAATTCATCTAGAGTAACCTCGAATACCTTGCAGGTTTTTCGCCTAAAGTAGTTGATCCCTCTGTCCTCTATTTTGCTTAACATTCCAGATGCCATCTTGCGCATAACGTATTCCAAGCTTAGCCCCGTGCAAATCTACCCCACAGCAGCTCCAGTATCCTCGAACCCGCATGGGTTGTGCTTGCAACCAATTGATTCCCTTGGGCTGTGTACCTTGCCCTACGTGCAGTTGAGACATGTACTCCGACCGGTATTCAGACTACCTATTAACGGACAAGTAAGTGCTCAACAATTGCCTATTGAGTTAGCACATGCAGCAAAAGAGGACTTGTATGTGTTCACATGTGGGGCTGTCGTGCATGTAGCGCCCTACGTGCAGTTGAGACGTGCCATACGTTCAGTTGAGGCGTGTACACCGACTGGTGCGCAGACTACCTACTAAGGGAGAAGGAAGTGTTCAACAATTGCCTATTGAGTTAGTATATGCAGCAAAAGGGGCTTGGATGTGTCTAGATATGGGGTTGCCGTGCAGCACGAGTTGCAACGAGGTGCGCTGCAACGCATGTTGGGCTCCCCACCTGCCCCAACTCCCCGTGCTTAGGCAGCCGAGCGGCAGCGCTATGGTTGCCTAAGGTGTGGGGAAGGAGGTTAGCTGCTTTTACGGACTCTTTTCTTACAAGTATTTGGCATTTTGCTGCTCACGATAGTCCTCTGATAAGATCAAGGATTCTCGTTACAAACGGGCATCCTGATACAGTGCGCATTTAGTGTGAGCCGCCCTTAGTGCGTCTGTCCACGGGCCACGTGGGAAACAGTCGGCTCCCAGCCCCAAATACGGGGAAATGGTGAGAAATGGGAGAGGTGTCAGCTACGGCACCGAGCCAGCTATAGGGAAAGGGTAGCGCGTAGAACACTTAAGAGTGGAAACGAAAACAAGAGACTTCGTGGAGAAAGAGAACCGAGCCACTTAATACTCGTAGTAGGAAGATGATAGGCAATTTAGATAACAATATCTCCTAGCTAAGCTGTGAGGCGCACATTCGTGACTGCCGTCGCTACTGTTGAGTTGAGGAGCGCCTACAGATAGTCATTAGGTAGATACATACGGAGTTGTTCCCCAGATATCCATTCTGTCTGCTTGCCACCTGCCCACCGAGCTAAGTATTCGCGCTTTTCCTGACCTCTTCGTGTTGTGAAAGGGGTGTTTATGATCTCAGTTTCCTCCAGTTCCTCTCTCTCCCTGTGACGCTGCTTTTGCTGAGTGCGGAAAGTACGGGGGCATTTTGGTGGTTTCGGGAACCTTTTTAGAAATCCAGCACATCTCCAATTTGTTGGTAACTCCACAATGTAGGCCAACGCACTAACTGGAGAACGGACCACCAACGGCTTTACTCAGTGAATAGAAAACTCCTCAGTTGCTCGCCCTCCTGCGCGCTACGGAGGGAGTGAGAATCCAACAGAACCAGGTCGCCTGCGTTGAAAGTGATCGCAGAATCTCGTTTGTCGTAATCTCTGGCCTAGCGTTCCTGTGCTTTCCTCATTCATTCCCGCGTTGCTGTGAGACGTGTGTGGGAGTCTGAATTCGCAGTTGGGCGGGGCTGGTTGCCGACCGCCAGGTCCAAGGTCGGATCAGCCAACGGTGGTTCAGTATAGACAAGAGATTCTGGAGAGCAATGGGTAGGGGAGTAAACAAGTGTATTATAAACCCATTGTAACGAGTGTCCTTGATCTTATCAAAGGACTATTGTGAGCTGCGAAAAAGCCAAATCCTTATACGAAAAGAGTCCGTAAAAGCAGCTAACCTCCTCCCCACAGCTTAGGCAACCATAGAGCTGCCGCTCGGCTGCCTAAGCACGGGTAGTTGGGGCAGACCGGCATATGTTGCAGCGCACCTCGCTGCAACTCGTGCTGCACGGCAGTTCCATATCTAGGCACATCCAAGACCCCTTTTGCTGCATATACTAACTCAAAAGGCAATAGTTGAACACATCCTTCTCCATTGATAAGTAGTCTACGCACCAGTCTGTGTGCACGTCTAAAACGCACGACTCAACGTTTCAACTGTTGGGCCGTGCACGGAGTGCTCGGCTCGACTCCAGGAAAGCATGCTACACCCATTCTGCACAAGGAAGGAAATCAAGCCAATTTGTTGAATTCTGCTGAGTGTAAAGCCGTAAATACAGGGCGTGCAATTGGTGCGTTCCGCTTGCCCGTCTGCTTCCGGATGGTTCGCGGTGGCCATGTTGTGGTCTATGTTGAGTTGCTTCATAAGTTCTTGCCAGAAAGCGCTGACGAACTTCATATCTCTGTCAGTTATGATACTTTTGGGGAAACCGTGGAGCTTCCACACGTTATTAATGAATAGCTGCGCTACTCACTCACTGGCAACTGAGCTCCAACGGAGGATGAAGTGGGTATCCTTGCTGAGGCTATCCGCAACCACGTAGATACTGTCGCAGTCTCTTACTGAAGGTAAATCTACCATGAAATCCATCGAGATATCCTTCCAGATCCGTTCGTCAATCGAACGACTTTGCAGGAGACCGGGTTTGAGGGTGTTCCGCGGCTTTTGCTGGTGACACTCCGGGCAAGTGAGGACGTATTCCTCAGATGAGGGACGCATCATAGGCCACCGCAAGGTCCTTGTCACTCGTTCTACTGTCCTATATATACTACCATGGCCCGCTAAAGCATGATCATGCATTTTCCTCAAAACTGCTGTGCGAAGTGATGCAGGAACGAATAAGCGAAGGAGTCCACAGTTCGTCTGGTACCATAAGAGATCGTCGTCTGTGCGGTAATACTTGACGCGTCGTCCGATGTTGAGCTTGGCCAGAACTGCCAATGCATGGGAATCTAATGAGTACTAAGAACGCAGTTTAGAAAGAAAACGAGATTCTTCGCATATAAGAGTGGTTGCACAACACAGTGCCTGGGAGGTTGTGAGACAGCGTCGAGAACCATATTGGTGATCTCCTTGGTATACCTTGACTGTGAAATCGTACTGCGTCAGCCGGCAAAGCAAACTGACAACTCATTCATTATCGTAATCCTGAAAGCTCTTCGTTGGGTGCTTCAGGGATTGGCGATCGATTTGAATGGTGAAATGCCCACCGTATAAGTAATGCTCACACTTTTTTAATACCCCAACAGGACGCGTAGTGTTCTTTCTCTCTTACTGGATACTTCTGATCCCTTGCCGCGAAGCCGTGTGATTATTCGGCGTTTTCTCAAGTCTATATTCTGCTGAAAAAGCATTACCCCTACTGCTATCTCGCTGCCATCGGTTGTTAGGAAGCACGGCTTGTCGAACTCAGGGAGTGCCGGCGCCGGAGATGATGTGGGGTGTTGGATGAGGCTTCTTGCGGCTTCGTTGTCACTCTCCGTCCAAACATGTTGCTTGTCCTTTCAAATAGATCGGTTAGAGGGGCAGCAATGCGAGCGAATCCAGGAGTGAAGTTGGGATAGGTAAAGGCGAGACAAAGAAACTTCTGAATGTCCTCTCTGGTGGACAGACGGAGGGGTTAGGTCCTAATAATCGCCTCTATCTTCGCTGGATCTGGTTCGAATCCTGCTGCAGAGATGCGAAATTCTAAAACGCTGACTGCTTGCATGAACAAAGAACACTTCCGTGCTTTCACAAACTAATGCTTCTCGTAAAGCAGTAGCAGAGATCTCCGCAAATGCTGCAGGCGACCTTGCAGATTGCGGCTGTGCACAAACACATCGTTCATGCATACTATCGTCCATCCCTCATTGATTGGTCCCAGAACGCCGTGATTGGCCTGTCGCTGCTGTTCAACATGTGCATTCACGAGCCCAAATAGCTTATATTTGTACTCTAGTTTACGTGTACATGTGTACAGGTATGAAACGTAGTCTTGTTCCAGTCATCCTGATGTATGGAGTTCTGCAAAAAGGCCCCAGCGGGGTCAAATGATGAATAAACGGCGGAACCCTGCGAACGATCAGGAATTTCGTTGATCCTCGGCATTGGAAACTTCTGTTTCACTTTGATTTTCTGAGGGGTTTGAAGTCGACACACATGCGCCATCTCCCACCATTTTTCTTTGCCAACACTGGGTTATGTCCAAACACGCTAGTTGACAGTTGAACCTTGCCTTTTCATAGTAATTTATTTTCTGGCCACTCAAATTTCTCCTGATGCTGAGGGGGTCACTGGTACCTTGGAATATACCTTGCTGCTGCTCCGGGGATGAGTTCGAAGCGGTGCATTGAGCGTGCAGCGGGTGGCCGGCCCGCCGGTAACTGTTTCATATTTAGTACATCTGAGAACTCTTCCTTCAATTATGCCCAATTAAGCTATTCCGCAGATTCTAACTGGATTGAATCCCCCAAAAGTGCGGTCTGCATAAGAGCATCACGATAGAGTGCACGCATTTGTCAGTCGTATCCGCAGCGCATCTGCTCTGCGTTGGAGTCTCTTTGCTGGGTGCTTTGCTTAAGAGACCGCCTTTACTCCTTGCACTGTAGAAGACATATGGGCCGTTAGAAGTACTAAGAGGTGCATTTGCTCAGCACTTCCTGGCACGTTACCCAGCATTCGCAGGATTATGTCGTAGTGAACTGGTCCAACGTATAAGTCCTCTATCATGGTAGAGTGACCCATTTCGGAATTAAGGTCACATTTTACACCCATAGTTTTGACCATTCGGCCGCCCTGCCTGCCATCCTCGAATCGTAGTCACAGGGACTGCGCCAGCGAATGAACAGTCAGATTGCACCTCCGAGCAGTGGCTTCCGGTAGAATGTTCACTTCGCATTCTGTGTCAAGTACCGCAAGCAGATCCTGATCGTTCATACGAACTTGCATAAGCACTGAATTGACCTGAGGGGGATCTGGAGGTGCAGCTATCACATCTTTAGGCTTCACCACTGCGACGCACGTTGCGTGGGTGCCTGAGTGTAGCGATAGTCCTCGATATTATCAGAGGACTGTCATGACCTGCGAAAAAGTAAAATACTTTATACACTTGCCGCTGACCACCTCCCCCAGCCCTTGGGCATCCATAGCGCTGTTGTTAGGGTGCCTACTCACGGAGAGATGAGGGAGCCGAGCATGCGTTGCAGCGCACCTCACCGCAACACGTGCTGCACAGCAGCCCCACGCGTAAACACATCCAATCCCCCTTTTGCTGCACACGCTAACTCAATATGCAATTGTTGAACACTTACGTGCCCGTTAATAGGTAGTCTGCGCACCTTTTAGAGTGTATGTCTCGATTGGGCCTAGGGCATGCTTCACCGAGCATATCCCTGAAGCATTTGGTTTTTCCCCTAGTGGCGTCTGTTGAACTCCTGCTTTTCCAATTCCTTAGCTTTTTTATCCGTCTGCAATGGCAAATTATGTGACTTTGTTTGTTTCAAAGAAGTAGACACGCCGGTTGGTATACCCTCCCGGCTTTCTGGGTTTACAATTTGTTGGCTGCTGTCAGTCAACCTTTCGGGTCCCATTCTGAGCTAGTGTGGCACTGACAGACCCACTATCTATAGGCTCCAAATCCAAGTCATTTTCGAACTCACTTTCTCCCTTTGCAGCTAGAGCTGCCGATGTTGCATTATTTCTTTCTATGCGAGAATACGCCATCACCTGGATATGTTCAACCTTATCACCCTGGAGTTCCCTCTCCACAGCCCAGCCGGTTACACATTGGATCTGACATGGCCCTGCGTTGAACCTATTACAAGAAAGTTCCTGGCCCACCGCTGTTTTTCTTGTCACCAGTGACTCATATATCTGGACAAACCGTTCTATTGACAGCGTCATCTGGTTTAGTCTTCTCATTTCTGCTAAAGATTCTCTCCTCGCAGGCGTAGGAGTAAACCTGCATCGTAACTCCTTGTGCTTCGTGCTACGTGCAGATGGCACGTGTACCCCTACGGATGCTCAGCTTACATACTAACGGGCAAGTAAGTGTCTAATAATTGAGCTAGTGCATGCAACAAAAAGGGGCTTGGATGTGTTTACATATGCGGCTACCGTGCAGCACGAGTTGCGGCGTGGTGAGCTGCAACCCGTGCTGGGCCGCCTTGTCTCCCCGTGCATCGGCAGACAGGCCACCGCGCCGTGAATGCCTAAGGGTTGGGGAGAGAGGTCAGCTGGCATTTCATATCACAACAAAGCCCCCTTTTGCAGCATGCACTTCCACATACTTTTTGCACCGTGCGGCCAAAGCGCATGCGGAGTCACGCTGCAGAGCCGTCGCGAGGGCGAGAGGAAACGGGGAGGCCATACACATGGCGAATTCTAGCCTCCTCTAGCCCGCATTTAGTGCACCTGAGTACAAGTCTAGGCAGCGTGAACTCTTTTGAGCTCTAGCGAGGTGTCAATTTTCGCAGTTGCCTCTAACTGGGTAGGTGGTGAGAGTCTACCGAGGAAATTGGCACGCCATTGGCGCTGGCACAGAACAAAAGTACCCGCCTGTCGAAACCCTATGCAAACAGGACACCCCAAATCTGAAAGCTCGCACCCTTCAAGTAAGTTCACAGATTCAAGGATCAAAAGTGAGGGCAGAACGCGCACATTTTCGTCAGTGCGCGCTAACCTAGTATGCTGTCTGCTTTCGGCTAGCCATTGCTCGTTAGCATTCTCTACTACACGTTTCGGAAATACAGCAAGTTTGTGGAAATGTCTCACTAATTGTGAAACGTCACACAACTCTGCCAATGTCCAGGAAGGCCAAGTAAGAAAATTCGGGCCGCCCGGGCATAATCTAAGTCTCACGTTTTATTACAACCCCATTATAACTTCAGAATTATCACTTCTCATAGGGTTAACTGAGCAGTTAAATGCACTTTATCTGACAAAAGGTCCCCCAAACAGAGACTTAGCATACTGCAAGCAATTTGTCTCTAGCAGGCATGCAGCAAAACCAAAAGCTACTTATTTGGCACAATAAATAGGCGGTGGCCTGCATCGGCATACATTTAGCCGTCAAGAATCTTCAGGCCGTCCTTAATGTTGCTGCTTTGTTTGCCATAACGCTTGAACAGTTACAGGACCACTGGGTGGGACAAGCCACAACAATCTATCACTGAAGCAGCAACTGTCTCAAGGAGTTGAGAATGTGCCCTTGCAGCCGAGCACTCGAGTACAACAACTCCTGATAGTAAACACCCGATTCGCTCTCCTGACGGAGTTGCAGTACCAAAGCGTGACGGTGTTTAGTGCTCACGGATCGAATCCTACTGCCGCTCCTGCTGCCACTACTAGTGCTGCTGCTTGGACTGCTACAGTGGCCAACAGCCAACAAGCACGATAAGGGGGCAAGGAACCGAAGCTCAGCATGGTTCCGCGAGTAGTACTTGAAAAACAAAATGTTGCTTGGTGTGAGAACAGTAAGCGCTTGAAGACGGGGATCCAGCGCGAAAAAAAGTACTGGTAAGTTTTCCCTGCACAAATACGAACCGCAGAAGAAGGGCAGATGAGCCAGACCCGCAGCAAGAGCTAGTGTGCACCTACATGCTATTTTGAGGAAGCAGCTCGATCTCGGGAGTTGTAAACTATTCAGTAAAACTATCAAGTGACGAGCAAGCAAGAAGACGCCTCACACACCCTCTGCGCACGCGCAGCTAGGCCGCATGGCCGCTACCCTCTCGAATAGAGAGGTAACACAGGTTAACTATGGCGTGTTCCTCACCAATACTGCCCTTCCGCGTCTGCCAAAATTGCTTTGGCCTTCGCTGCTTCAGCGTCGTATGCAACCAGCAAGCGGAAATCCCCAAGCAAGAGGCGAGGTAGACGGAACCTCGGGCGTTGGTGTCCTTCCACTTGAGAGGCATCCTAGAAACGAGACACGACAACTGAGACAACTTTGTTCAGGGGCCAACAACCGGAGAGAGACAGAATCATGGGTCAAGGGCAGAGCCAGGAAGGAAGACGAAGTTGCTGATCTCTGTCGCGCGCTCAAAACAAAAAACTAAAACATAAGTTACCTTAATGGCTTCGGCGGTCTTCTGAGCTAAATCGAGCACTCCTGTCAGCGGCTTGACAAGGAAACCCGCAATGCCTCTGCCAGCTCCGCGCAGCAGCCCCTCAAAACCACCTTCTGCAGCACCCCTAACAGGCTCCTCTACAAGTCCTGCACGGGGAGTCAAGTACACGAAAGCAAACTGCTATGCGGCGGCCAGGAGAGAAGGGTCTTGGCAGCTGCCGGGTTCTAAATGAGCAAAGCACGGTACAAGCGACCTGCTCCCGCGCGCTAGTGTTTACCTGTGAAACCGCCAGCCAGCGCGCGCCCAAGTGCCTCCACTCCTTGCTGTAGGCCCTCTTCAACGTTGCGCGCTTTGTGCCGGCCCTGCTGCTTCCTGGTGTGCACATACACCTCGTCACAAGCCAGTGCTCCCAGCGAGTCGGAGGCCACTCCTGCCATTCGGCTGATACCGCCGAAGACGCCATATCCTGTGGAGAAAAGAGATCAGACGCAACGGATGGTGAGCGCCTGGAGGAACGCTTCTCAATTCAGTGCCGCTACGTCCATGGCACTGCATGGCTAGCCCTTAACAAGGACGGACACCGAGAAGCAGGTCCGGGACAGAGGCAAACTACACTGCAAAGTTCTGCATCAATGCAGCCTGAAAGCCCCCTGAAGCAGCCACCTCCGACGGCCGCTTTTAGCACAGGATTCTTCCTGCACTGGGCTCCGAACGCCTCTGAGCAGCAACCCAGTGAGCAGCTCACCAGTATGCTTCAGGAAATCCTCGGCCCCTCTCATCATCCCTTGAAAAACGTCTCCACCGGTTTCAGCAGCTGCCATTGGCTGCTTGGCAAGTGCATACACACCTGCCTGGAGATGCGCAAACGACAAGGCAGGGTTGCCTGCACCAACATAGCAGATCGCAAATTTCGGAGCCTCACTATACGTGTCAACACGCATGCATCACTGAATGAGCGATGCCTGAATATGGATAGTGGTAGGCAGTACTCAGCCGCGCATACAAGCTATCAACCAAGTGGCCCATCAAATGGTTGTCGGACAGTTGTCAAACTCTTGGAAAGAAGCACTGTTCGATAGGCAGAACGACGCCCATGAAATGTGGCTTCAACGGGAAGATACAAATGTTGGTGCTTAAATCAACAACCTACTTTCGAGGGCCTGCTTCAACCAAAATGAATGTTGTGTGACTCTGGGGAAGCTCTGATGCCTTCATGTGATGCATGCTAGCCTACCTAGAAGGTCGACCGAGACCAGTAACTTGGATAGGTGTGATAGAAGCTGCTGCTGATAGAAGTGCCCCACAATCCTCAGGACATCTCTCAGTGCTAGAGCTGGATGCTTGTGGTGTCTCGTCAATTTCGTGAGGCGAGAGCAGTCCTGGTGTACATGCGGCCGCTGCTGGTGGTGCAGTTCCTTGACCTGCTCCATTAGTCTTCTGCCTGTCGTATGCAGCCCATCCACTTCAAACCAGGCGTCTTCGAGAGAGGAGAGGGTCACTACTGAGCGCCGCAATGCGCTACTGTTGCCCCCTGTGTCTGCCTTGAACGAGAGCACAACACACGTGCTTGCTATCGTGAGCACCCGAAAAACGTAGAGCTGCTCCCGCTGCTGGCTGAACGTGTGCTGACGTTTCTTGAAAGTGGGAGATTTTGGCCTCGAAAGCCGTGGGCGGACGGCAAGCGGCGTGGGGACGACGGCCAAGCCTGTGCCGGCGACCTGGGACACGAAGAGAGAGACAGGGGAATGGCAAGTCTTGCTGCCTTTGCACGCCCATGCTAAACCGTTTTCCGTGGAGTAATGGCATTCTAGATCTTCATCTTCTGACGAGAGGACTTCTCCGCGCAAACCAGACGACCCGTAAGTCCCTCCCTCATGGCGAGACGCTGGAGTACTCAAAGCCTTCTCGGGACTTTGCAAAGCCATAGATGTGGTGGCGGCAGCCCAGGCAGACCGCCAGCAACTGAAAGCCTCGGAGGCCATGTAAACGCTCCTCAAGTCAGTCCTGATGCTCACGGGCTGCAGAATATAACAAAGAAATACTCTTCAAAATGTAACAGCATTCCGAGAGCGGCGCGTACCGTGGTGCGCACAAGTTTTATGCGCCTCAAATTTTCGATTCAGCGTTTGTAGCTGCACTTGAAAAACTAATTATGAAAAGCATTGCAATGCATGCATCAAAAAAGGCTGGAGGGCGGCAGCTGCGATCACTCAACTTTTGTTTGCTGGCTAACCTTCAGAGATAAGCTGCACTTGTCGACCACAACAACTCGATTGTCGCAATTGCCGTTATACGGTACCCTCTGTTGCAGCAAGAACTCAACAAGGGCGTCACATTCACTCTTTCGTTGACGATCTGGTGGGTGCAGCGGCCCTCCGCTTCTGGCACTGTCCCCTTCTTTGTCCTTGTGTGTAGAACCTGCTTTGCCAGAGACTTGCATAACGTCGCCATCAGTGGTTGACCCAGCCTGAAAAACCAGCAGCAAACTGAGATTCCGATGTGGGTATTCTCTTCAGGAAATACGTTTGGCATGGCTGAATTCGAAGGTGAATAAGACCAACCTCGCTGGGCATCGGAGGGGCCCTTTGGAAAAGCACCGGGTAGTACGCCTGGGAGTGCATGGAATCTATCTGAGCAAACGAGATGGAAATATGGCATTAAACAGATTATCAGACACCATCTGCTATGTGGAACCCATATATATATATATATATATAT
>CAJFCY010000480.1:0-14050 GCA_904066265.1 Eimeria zaria
ATATATATATATATATATATATATATATATATATATATGGGGGTCCAAAGTATGCATGCTCCCGCAATTATCTATCAGATGAAGAATATATAGGCAGATAGCTATGAAACTTTCGAGCTGTTTCTCGAAGAAGCAGAAACCTCAGTAGCAGGTTATATAAAGATGAAGACACCGTCAAACCCAGTGCACTGCCACTTTTACATGTGCTCACTTACTAAGCAATGATATGCAGCTCGGGGCACTTCATCAACATCTACTACGAGGAATTGAACTTTGGGGTCGGAGGACTTTGCTAAGGTAATGAACTGTTCAAGAAGTTCTCTGTTGTGCGTGTTGAAGGTTGCAGCAAAGAAAATGGCAAGGGGCTCTGGTGGCTGTCTGTACACCTCAGCCTCGAACGCGTCCATATCCCTAATAACCCGCACCCTCCCTGAAGACTCGCTGGCCATAGAAGTGGCAAGATCGCCGAAACTGACGGGCTGAGCAGCTTCTTCCGGCGTTTGCTTCAACAGAAATGGGAATGCCTCAGCAGCAACGGCTGCGGTCGAAGGGGCCGTCCCTCCAGGAGCACCAGCTGTCGTAAACAGCCGTTGCTGGGCTCTCCTAGCCAGGGGAGATTGGACACGTAGACTTGAGAGAAGAGGATAACAGCATGTGCGCCATCGTCTAATGACCACAGCAGACATGATAGTCAAGATGACGTGAAAGGAAACACGACGAACACAGGAGTTTCACGGGCTAGCAACAGGAAAAAGCAGTAGCGGATGTGATTTAACCGCTTACATCTGCTGAAAAGAATCCATAACCTCAGAATTCGTGCTTTTCAGATGACCAGTCGGCGAAGGTCATTAGCTGATCTGCATGACGCCTCCGGGGCTGCGGCCACGTTGAAGGCGAATGGTACCCATAAGTAAGTGGGATTTTAGCAACAAACATTATTCTAAACAATAAATGATGTTACAAATGCACATGTTGGTCAGTGAAGAAGGCAGAAGAGGGGGAAAGGGAGTTCTTGCTCATTTTTGCACGAGTGGCTAAATAAGCGCTGCCGGTGTATGCAGATCCGCCACGTGTTTAGATAGTGCGACGACAGAACGGTTTAATGTTGGTTTTAGCATCCTCACGTACAACGTGAAGCAGAGCTTCATTAGCTAAGCTCTGCGTCGGACCATGATCGACGTCATGACTAGTCTATTGTAGTTTGTTAGTACACCGCAGCTCAATATGAGCAAGCAGCGGCATACAACGGGAGGCAAGCGGCGGCTTCTTTGGGTTTCCCCTATAAAGCCTCTTGTGCTTTTCCTGCTTGCCCATTTTCAACAAATTCGCAGCGTACTAAGTGCAGTTACACCCGAAAATGAAGTCAGAGATGCCAGCTGGGTCTTTTCCGCCGCATCTGTTAGCCGAATGGTGCCGCTGCTCCGACAGGCCGAGGCCGCTACCCGACTGCGAAGCCGTAAATCCCCCTAATTTATATACTGCTAGGCTGATAATTCCCTTTCCTACAGGTTCATGCTGCAGTGGGCTCTCTTCAGGCTGAAGCTACACTTGCCTGGGGGGCGAGAAACCGAGGTGCGTTCAGCAGCGATTGCATTCATGTAAATTTTGTGCCTTTCATTCTTGCGCTGCAGTACTAACGGATGGCGCCAGTGACAGTAAGAGGCATTCACCTGTCTTGTTGCGGCATCCTCCCGTTCCCTCTGTCCACCAGGCGGCCCTCATGCAAGCAGCACAGACAGCGTTTGCTGGGGAGGAGCGCTTGCTTCCCGGAATTTTCGAGTCTCACGCTAGGACACTCCTGGTAAGTCTTTTCTTTGTTTAGCGCCTCTTCACTTACCTGCCAGTTAGCTACCTGCAGTTCCTTGCAATCACCAACGCGGAATGCAATCTTTCCCCTCTTCCCTGTCTTCTTTGCTCTTTATTTTCATGTATGACCTACTGATACGGCATTGTGCAACGTCATCTGACAGCATTTGCCTGAGCACGCACCTGTTTCATCCTCTGTTTTGCATGTGGATCCTGTGTGTGTTTCAGCTTGTGCTGCACGCGGCATCTTGCGATGGTAGCGACCCCCGGGAGGTGCTTCGATTGGCGTTGAAACGTGCAGGCCTTGTGACGGGGGTTCTGGATGTAGGGATACCGCCGGGAGCCCCTTATGATTCTTCTTTTTCGTCTTCTTGCCGGCAGTCAAAGTTTGCGTCGGATTCGTGGGAAGCAGTTGCCTCTGCTGAGGCCTTCGTTAGCGATGTGCAACGCTTGGCACAACGGTGTATAACGACAACACCAACTACAGGAGAAGCAACGGGGGGAATGGGGGAGCTATAGTTAGCCAAAGCTGATTTTTATCAGTTCTTTGTGCAGTAGATGTCGCTGATGCTGTAGGATCTGCCGGTCCCAGCGAGCGATGACCTGGAGACGCATGTACAGATAAATGCCGCGTCTTGCTGGTTGCAACAATTGCTGTTTTTCGCTCCTGCCCCTGCTGCAGGCGGTTGACCCGTTTCTCTTTAGCTTTGGTTAGGCCATATGGACAGTCAGTTTCCTTGTTCAAGTAAGGAACACAGGGCATGAGTGTAAGCTGAGTAGTTTGGAACCTGCTCTCTGCAATGTATACGGTAGTTACTAGATAGATATTATTATCTTGAGGAATACAATAATCTATAGTAATGCCAGTTGCCCAGCTTCAGTTGTAATTTATCGTAGGGCACTTTGTGTGTATTGGTCCGGGGATCATCTTGACTAGATGAAAATGTTTCGTTCATGCAGACCTAGTTCTGCATAACGCACCTTAACGTGTGGCAGCCATGGCGTTCGTAAGAAGCACATATCATGAGCATAGAAGACGCAACATAGAAGTAGCATAAACATAACAGACGCACTGCAATAACACGAGCACACAACATGTGCATAATAAACATAATATAAAAATAGCATGAACATAGCACACGCACTAAACTAAGCCATTTAACATGGCAGCGCAACACAGCACACACATATCATAACAAACGCAGTACAATAGAACATTTAAGAAACGCGTAACACAAACTTGACTAGTATAAGTATGACAGAGCATGCACTTAGCATAACAAGCATACTCTATGCCTGGGAGGAGTCTGCCCACCGTGAAGTGCCTGCGGCAGTGGGCGCTGTGCGAAGGGAAGCCAGTCGATAACTACAAAGGTCGTGCAGGATGTGCATTTTCTGCTACTTGTTGCATGACTGCATGCTTGCTTGCATATAAAAAAAGTGACAGATTGCACATTGAGAGCCGAAGGGCGGTGTGCGATGAGGAGCAAGAAGCAATATTGGGAAAAGCAGCAGAACGACATCATCAAATGCTGCCTGCGTAGTTATTTTCAAGACTGCTGTGAACTGCCACAGGGTCATTAGTAAAAGGTGGTCTTAACTTCGTCACTCGTACGCTTGAGGTGTCATTTCAGTTAAATGAGCAAACACAATGGTTGCGCTATTCCCATCGTGCTCCATGCATCTCGCGTGGTTGCATATGAACTGCACACGACCTTGGGGACTGCACTTATTTTGTGAACGAAACCCTGTGTGTTCTAGCAGAATATTTCCTAAACATATTGTCTAAAACCCTTCGTGTTTTTTTGCTTCACAACAGCTCTCACTTCGTTTTATTTCAGTAAGAACTGCTCGTTTGTGAGGAGCCCGTGCATTCTCGTACTGCAGCAGCATATCGCACGATTTCGACTCATATAGAGCATATCCTGACAGCAAAGGGCGTCATTCGTCTATGAATGGACTGTTTGTTATTATTGTTTGCTTGCTTCTCAACGTCTCTTTTTTCTCTTGACAGTTCGAAGCAGCAGCATCAGTCACCTTATGACTGCAAACGATTACCTGCCACAGGAAAACAAGATTTTCCCTCTATTGATGTGCAGTCAGCGTATGCATTAAGTAATATCTGTCTGGGCCGCTGTGGCTCCTTACACCATAGTAACAAGCTATAGCACCTAGCGGAAACGTGCGGCGGAACTTGCGGAATGACAGTCACCACCTTTACTTTTCACTGCCTACAAGCCTCTGCTGTGGAGAGGTCCCAATAAAACTGTTCTTAAGCAACCATTATCTCCTGTCATTCTCCACTGTACTGTCTCTGCTCTGTCACAACCCCGTGTGGACAATGAAGGACTTTCCGAGCACGGAGGAAGCGCAGAGACCCAACTGACAATTTTCGTTGGAATTTTACAGCCCTAAATCACCTGCCTATGATGGGAAATTGCGAACGTGGCAACCATTCACACGCTTGACCGACCTACAGTGTGCAACGAAGAGCAGAGCGGGATGTATTAATGGCTCCGCATTGGAGGAGGAGGAGGTAAACGCAAGTTTGCTACACAAGAAAAAGGGTTTATTCTGGAGTTTCACTACTTTTGTGCTCTATTTCATGAGCGAAGGGCTGCAAATCAACACGCGTGACCAGCGCTCGGTGGCAGTGGGGCGCAGCAGAGCGAACACGACATCTTCTAACGAGGATTGCACTAAATAAAGTTGAGCTGCAAAGAAAATCACTCGTATTCTAGAAAACTAGAGAGATTAATATCACATTCGTGGCAGTCCCAAGCATTGCAACACTGCTGACGCCGACCACCTGTCTCACACGAGCACGTCTCCCTGCTCGCGTGCGGTGTGCTCTACGGGTCACCTTCTGCGAAAGCTGCACACTCTAACCTCTCCTTGGATTGAAAGGGCCCGCCGTTGTAATTTTGAGGCAAATATCCCTTGATATTCTCCTAGGCTTCTCCTGTCTAGCTCATTGTTGCCCGAGACACCAGGAAAGGTGTTGGTTTCCGTCTCTGGCGCTGCGACGCAGCGGCTGCGGCGAGTTGCTACGGATCCCGGCTTCGCCTGAAATTGTTCTTTCCTTGTGGGCTGTTCATTTTCTTCTTCATATATCTTTTGGAGCCTCTGGCTATGCAAGGCAACTCTTTTTCGGCCATATAATCGCAAAATTCAACTCTTCCGCGACTGCGACCTCTGCTGTGCTGCACGGCGAACGTGCGAAACCGCAAGAACGTTTACGCGGGATAGTCTGCTGAATATTCCACTCAAACCAAACGGATAATCATGCAACTGCCTCTTGCAAACCCATAATAATGGATGTGTTCGCCTAGCACCGCAGGGAGCAGCTGTGGCTGAGGAGCGTCCCGCTTCACAGTCGAACATCAATTGAAGAGAAGGGTTCCGAAACGACAAAAACAATTGGGTGCCATTAAAAGAGTTCTTCAGTAGAAAATAGGGGGAGATAACAACACCATCAACCTTTTCTCAGCTGTGGTTATTAGTTCCCCTACTTCTGCGCGTGGTTTCGTCCTCAGACGGTTGGCCCCTAGCGTAGCTCCTGCTTAGTACGAGCACTGCACTTTTGGAAGCCAGGCGCCAAACGCTGGTTTGTCAGGGAGACCGTAGAGGACAAATCCAAAATAAGCGCATGTTGGGATGTGTTTTAGATCGAAGCTTTGATGCTTGTACTTTGAGAAGGTCGCTTTTCGGCCCTCCCTACGGTCACGCGTGAATTCGTTTTCCCGGCCCGTTGTCGAACACGTCGGCGCATGTCTTCGAAAATGGTTGAAATGAAAGCGAAGTTAGCGGATTCGTCCACTGCGACGCAGTCGGACACCTCGGAAACAACAAGTCCCTCAAACCGTCCCATGAGTCCCCCTATCCAAGCATTGTGGAACAAGTTGTGTGGCAACCCGTTCGCCACGACATTCAACAAGTGGGCGAAGGAAATACCGGACGCAGAGGCAGTGGTCTGGTTAAATGGAGAAGGAGACGTTGCGGAAATAAGGACCTACAAACAGCTCGTCGATCAGATATATGAACTTGCGGGTTTTCTGCATGAAATAGGAATTAAGCAGAATGACCGGCTCATCTTGTGTTATCCTCCTGGAATAGATTTCATAGTTGCATTCTACAGCTGCATAATTTCAGGCATTGCAGCTGTGCCAGTCTACCCCCCAGACCCGACAAAGGGAACGACAGATATTCCGCGCTTCTGTGATATTGGAGACAGTGCTGGGACGAAGAAAGCTCTAACATCCACGACCTATCGCCGCGTTGCCGCGGCGATGTCCGTTGTGTCGCGCGAAAAGAGATGGAAAGAGGTTGAATGGATATGTACCGACTCTATCAAGAAGAGCAGTACTCCCGCTCCCCGTTCCCCTGTGACTCTAGACCCTCACTCCATCGCGTTTCTTCAGGTAGGTACACTGGATTCTCTCAATCTTGACGCTCGCTTGTAGATCAACAGCCCTACAGTGTTCCACCGATTTTGCAGCGCTGCCCTGCTACAGGGCAAGAGGAAGCCTGCCTTTGCCTGCTGTAGAGATGTGGCCGGGCTTTATTGTTTTATCTTTGTGCAGTTCACCTCTGGGAGCACATCTGAGCCAAAGGGTGTCATGGTGACACACGCCTCTTTGTTGCACAACATGCATCTGTGCTGGCATTCCTTTGAGTTCCCAACCCACTTGGAAACTAAAGACCCCAACGAACAGTTCTCCTCCCGCGACTATGACTTTTTCGATCTGGAGGAATTTTGGAAGAGAAGGCACGCACTTTCTGTAGCCCGAAAGGGCCACAGAGTTCGTGCGTTCTCTTGGCTACCCGTTTACCACGATATGGGGTGAGAAGAACGGACATTTTAGCTAAAGATGAGCAACACCAAGACTCCGACGCGGCAGTACGCAGAAGTTCAGTCGACCTTGCTCTATCCCCGTCGATTCCTTAACGCACTGCCGATTTTTTTGATTTATGCTTTTCGCTGCTTCAGGCTGATAGGCTTTGTGTGTTGCCCGATGTTTTGTGGAGCCGCTCTCTACCAAATGTCCCCAATCGATTTCATTCGACGACCCTGGGTGTGGCTAAAAGCCTTGAGCCAGTATGAATGCGTCTGCAGTGCGGCACCTAATTTTGCGTTTGCGCTTGTCACACGCAAGATGCCCGAAAATGTGTATAACCAGCTGGATCTCTCCCACGTAACAGGCATCTTATCTGGTGCAGAGCCTGTTCGTAGGCAGACCGTGGAGCAATTTGTTGAGGTAAGCACAAGACCCTGGAGGCGCGATGCACGTCACAGTATTCCCGGGCTAAGCTGTCTATAGGTGGATGAATTCGGGCGGTGAGGATCTTCTATGACTGTGAAACTATTTTCGGTGGTATTTTCATGCTTTTGCAGAAATTCTCTTCCAAGGGCATTCAGCCTCGGACTGTGGCTCCCGCATACGGCCTTGCTGAGCACACCCTCATTGTAACTGGAAAGGGGGACTGGAAGTCCAGCGCCAGTGTTCTTTATGTTGACGCTCTGAAATTGCGAGCCGAGCGCATTGTGGAAGTTTTCACCCGGGAAGAAGCTGCAACGAAGCCCCCGGGCGAAGTGCAAGACGTCGTCAGTTGCGGCTTCCCCTTCCAAGGCGTCACTGGTAAGTTTGTGGTAGCCCTTTGTGAGTTCGAAGCAGAATACTAAACCTCTATAATAGCACGAAACGTGTCTTTGCTTCGACTGTATGCAGTTAAAATCATGGACCCCGAGACTCATCGAGAACTGCCAGATAGACACGTCGGGGAAATCGTTGCATTCAGTGAATCCGTTGCTCTAGGGTACTTCAACAAACCCGAACAGACTGAAAGCACATTCCGGGTGTCTGTAATAGATGCAGAAGGAAACAGCACTCCAGCTACTGGACTCCGCACCGGGGACTGCGGCTTTATGCACAAGGGAGAGCTTTACGTAACTGGTCGGTTCAAAGATATAATCATCATCAGAGGCCGGAATTACTACCCTTCGGATATCGAGGAGGTCGTTTTAGAAGTTCCGCAAGTTCGTCCAGGGTGCGTAGCTGCATTTGCAATTGAAGCGGATTCGAACGAAGTTTTGGGCGTAGCTGCTGAGCTGCGTGTCGAGGACGGTTTGAGGGGCGTCTGGGCACGCGTTCGCCGGCAACTATTTGATAGGTCAAGCTACGACCAAATCGTGAAAAACATTTGCAAAGCAGTCGCCAGCTCTACAGGCCTCAGTGTGCAAAGGGTGTGGCTTTTAAAACCACGGAGCTTGCCTAAGACGAGCAGTGGAAAACTTCGGAGATCTCTCGCCCGCGACAAGTTGCTTGAAGGTAAACTAGATGGTGTTATTCATACTTATACGCACCATACGCAGCAAGCTGAAGTTCCAACAAATTCCGCGAGAGGCGCTCCACATGCTCCCGCCAAGCCCATCACTCAGCAGAGTTCCGAACCCGCACACAAAGGATATGAAGAATCTGGACCAACGCATGAGGCGGTGGTCAAGAGCGTGAGGGAAGCGGTTATCGACGCAGCAAAGAACGTGCTTGGAGCGGATGACGAGCTGCCAGACATGCAGGCTCCACTGCACGAATTAGGAGTTGATTCCATTGCTGCCGTGGAGCTGGCCGAACTTGTGTCTGAAAAGTTGAACATCGAGATCGAACCAACGCTAATGTTCAATTATCCGACAATGGAAGACATCATAGACTTCTTAGTGCGGGAAATTGAGGGAAAGGGTGGCGAAGACGCACTGACCGTTAACACCAACACCTCGGAAGTGACAATGGCTGTCGTTGGTGCTGCATGCAACCTGCCTGGAGGCAGCACATCCCTGAGCTCATTTTGGGATGCTCTAATGTGCGGTGTCGACGCAATGGTGGAGGTTCCACGGTCAAGGTCAGCTGCCAGTCTGCGTTGCCCCCTACTACATTGTTGCTGTGTGCGTTTAGCGATTAGGGTTAAGGCTGTTGGACTTAGCACTTGCTGGCCAAACGTTTGACTGCGTTTGCTGGATTAACTCCTGCTTTCGGCTGGCATATTATTGTGATGCAGATGGGATGTGGAGGACTACTTTGACCCCGATCCAGATGCAGAAGGCAAAATGTACATCCGCGAAGGCGGTTTTATTGAGAATGCCGAGTTTTTTGACGCGTCATTCTTCAGAATTTCGTTGGCCGAGGTGTGGATCTCCCCGCCTTGACCTTTCTCGGAGGAACCCCTTCTTCGGTATATACTAAAGAAGTGCATCATTCACGCCTTCTCTTTCACTGTGCGCTGGCGTACACTCTGTGTGAGGGCGTATTTGTGCAGGCATCAAGCATGGATCCTCAGCAAAGGCTTCTTCTGGAGGTTGGCTACGAGGCCTTGCACGATAGTGGCTTTGACAAGGATAGCTTGCTGCGGGCAAATATTGGAACGTTTGTAGGATGCTGCTGCAACGAATGGCAGCAAACGTGTGCTCAGATGGGCCTGGGAATCAGTAGCTTCACCGCAACCAGCCATGCTCCCTCCATTTTATCGAACCGCCTGTCGTACACTCTTGGGATGCTGGGCCCGTCCCTAACAGTTGATACTGCATGTTCTTCTTCGCTTGTAGCGCTGCATCTAGCCATTCAAGAACTCAAGGCCGGGAGCTGCACTTCTGCCTTGGTGGCAGGTGTGAACCTCATGCTCTCCCCGAATGTTACAGTGGCGTTCTGCAAAGCTCGCATGATGGCTCCGGATGCTCGTTGCAAGACGTTTGATGCGAGTGCAAATGGATATGTGCGGGGGGAAGGGCTAGGCGCAATCGTAATTAAGCCGCAGACGGAGGCTATGAAAGACAACAGTCGTATTTTGTGCATCGTCCGCGGGACAGCAATCAATCACGGAGGGCGCGCTGCAAGCTTGACCGCGCCCAGTGGTCCGTCGCAAGAGCGAATAATTCGGACAGCCCTCCGTAGCGCCGGAGTTTCTCCGGATGAAGTGCTTTTTGTTGAAACCCACGGGACAGGAACCCCGCTGGGAGACCCGATCGAGATTGGCGCCCTCAAGGCTGTATTCAGGTCCAGCAGGGACTCCCCCCTTCTGTTAGGAGCGGTGAAGACGAACATTGGGCATCTTGAGGGTGCCGCAGGTATCGCTGGGTTTCTCAAGGCCGCTCTAGCTCTTCGATATGAACAGATTCCTCCAAATCTGCATTTCAAGACGTGGAATCCGCACATTGACCTCAAGGGAGCGAAGTTCGTTTGTCCTGTTGTCGCACTCCCGATAACGCCGGCAACGGGAAAGCAGCGGATTGGTGGTGTCAGCTCGTTTGGTTTCGGAGGCGCAAACGCGCATGTGGTGCTGCAGGAGGCTCCCCATCCATGCGTTGGTAGGCGTCCATGCAGGGCTCAAAAACCCACACTCGTGTGCTTCATGTTCGGCTGCCAAGGAGTGGAGGGCTTGCACAAATGTCGTGCACTCTACGAAAGCGACCAGGCCTTTGCAAAAGCGCTCAACGACTGTGGTGACATACTTAAGCGTTTGGTTAGTGTTCCACTCCTTTCCATTCTCTTCTCCGAGAAGGACACACCGAAGGCCACGGAGAGGGGTCACAGCCAACAAACTCAGCACTGGCTACGGCAGACGCGTTTCGCGGATCCTGCACTTTTCGCATTTGAATACGCAATAGCACGTAGCCTCATTGCACAGGGCGTCAAACCAGACGCTGTCATGGGGGTAGGCGTTGGGGAGTTCGTTGCGGCTGCCATTGCGGGGGTCATGAGCTTGGAAGACGGACTACGAGTTGCGTGCCAAAGGGCGAAACTCGTGGAGACATTTCTTCCAGCTGATACTGTAGCCGTAGCATGTAGGGTCGGTGAAAAGGACGTGGAAATGGCTATTTCCGAGGCTGGAGGAGCAGCAGGCTCTACTTCGTCGGTTGCTATGTCTCTAGTTTACGGGCAGAAGCAGCTGGTCTTAACAGGAGTCCAGTCAGAGGTGGAATCCGTGCTGATGAAACTCGACATAGCTGGCCGATTCAAGTACCTTCCTGATCGTTTGGGCTTTTCGTCTCCTCTGCTGTCAGACGTTGTCACTCCCCTGGCTCGGATCATGGGTGGTGTGAAGCTTTCACGTCCCACTGTGAAGATGATCTGTCCAACAACTGGAGAATTCTGTGATGAACAAGTCCTTAGCGCCCACTATTGGACCCGCCATTTGATACGAACAGTGCGATTCGACCAATGCATTAGCAATCTTGTTTCGGCGGGATGCAAATTGCTCGTAGAGATCAATGGTCGGGCAGCGTTGATTCGAATGGGCCAGCAGAGCGTTGACGAAATGGCTAAGGATGTTGAATGGGTGTTTGCCTTTCCAGCTGCTGAGGAAGATACAAATGACCGGCAGACGCCGCCCGTTCAAAAATGCCTGAATGTTATTGACAGGGTTGGTGAGCAGCTCGAAATGGAGCACGGTTTACATGGACAGGATGAATTACTCTACCGCCGAAAACCGATCCCGTGGGTACACATTCCCCACCCTTTCGTTGGCAAACATCGCGAGCTTGGAGATGGGGGATTCTTGTTTGAGACATCTTTTCCTCGTCGAGCGGTGCCTTTGTTTGCCGACCACATGGTAAATGGGAAGGCTATGATGCCTGGCATGGGGATGGCAGAAATTATTGCCAGTGCTGCATTTGCGCTAGATCTGAAGACCCCATCAGGTGCTGTTGCACTGGAAAATGCATTCTTTGAGAGGCCAATGCTGATTGGCTCTCAGCGCGTCACGTACGAGTTCAACACCCGAACAGGCAACCGCAACTGTGGCAGACTCAGCCCCCGCACTGTTCGTACCCCGAGAAGAGTTAATGACGCTTACGTCCGAAGACCACGGGCAGACAGTGATTCCCGCGGCTTTTCAACGCCGGGCCTAGCTAGTCCATCTCTTGCCCCAAGTGCTTGGCTCGTTTCACCTGTCAGCAGTAAGGAAAGCACGCCGAAGCTGGCATCAGCCGACCCACGCTCGAAGGATATGAGGCTAAAAGCAGATTTGGAAGAAGTCACTCAGTCCCTTTTGTCGAGTCGGTGGGGACTGCCTGATGACCAGGTTGTCCCTCAAGATGTTGAAATGACGATTCGATGCCACGTCATGAAGAACCTCAGTGTTGAGCTGAGCAGCGTGTGGGACGATGAAACAAACGTTCATTGCAGCGCCCGGGTTGTTCTCAGGGAACAGAATAAAGAAGAAGCGTTGCCATCTCTAAAGGAGTTACAAGCAAGGTGCAACCAGGCGGTATCAGTTAGCCAACTGTACGAAACCCTCTTTGACTTAGGTCTCCAATATGGACAGCGTTTCCGCTCAGTGCATAGTATTTCACGATCAGAGTCTGAGGCGTTGGCTCGCCTGATGCTACCCGAGGGATGCAAACAGGACTCGTTTGAGAGCGGCTTTCTGGTGCATCCTGCTCTTCTTGATGGAGCACTTCATGTAAGGAACAGCATAGGGCGACTGTGAATACTGCTGCTTTTTGTCCCGCGCATTCGGAATTAATGCAGCGCTCTCAGATGTTGGCTAAGGTTATGCCTTTTAAACTGTCACTGTGCTGTATGTTTTCAGGTTGCCGCTTCACTCATCGGGAGGCATGCCTCTGGCACTCACGTATCTATGGTCCCAGTTGGGGCTGGCAGCATATGGCTGCGGAAGCTGGAAGTTAAGGCAGGCTGCTGGGCGCATGTGGAGCTGCTGGAGTGCCGATCGCGATCGGCAGTCGTGAACGTTCGGATTTTTGACGACAACTGGCAGGTTGTCGCTTCACTTGAGAAGGTTGCCCTTAGAAACGTTGATATTGGGGGCAGCGTCGGTGCAAGCATCCCAAGAGACCTAATTTGGAAGGTTAAATGGGAGAAACGAGCAGAGCTGGCGTCTCAGCCGCAAGATCACGCAGCTACCAAGGGGCCGGTGTTGGTCCTCGGAGGTAGCTTGCAACTCATGGAAGCATTTTCGAATGCACTTGGCGGAGAGGGCTATGGCAGAGTGCTCAGTGTAGAAGATATTCCGCCAACAAGAGCCAAAGTGCAAGACCTTCTTTCGAGTGCTAACTGGAGGGCTATAGCTTTTGTGGAGGCGTTGACCGCTGATGAGTATGCCTTCCTAGACGTTCCTCACGCAGCAATTCGTCTTCTGCAAGCGTATGCTTCACTGCTAAACAATGGTGTCTCCGTTCCCCCCATGTGGTTCTTCACCAAGGACATTATGGAAGCACCAACAGGAGAGGAGCAAACACCACCACAATCCGACCTTCCTGCTCACGCTGGACTTTGGGGGCTTGCGAAGGCTGCTCGACTGGAGATTGAGGTTTCCGCTGGTAGCACGACCCAGATTGGCTGCCTTGACATTGCTCCTTTAGAGAAAGATGACGACGTTGCCAAGGCCGTGGTAAACTTCCTGCACTCTAGCATGGCAACGTCGGATGAAAACGAGTTGATGCTGCGTGGCAGCACCTTGTATGCAGCACGGATCGAGAAAAGCGACTTAGCTGTCCGTGGAGCCCTCGAACTATACATGCCAGAAAGGGGTGCCATTTCAAACTTAGTGGTGCGGCCTCAAGCCTTTGCAGCGAGAGTGCCACCAGAACATAACCAGGTTGAGGTTCGCGTGAGGGCAGTTGGCCTCAACTTCCGTGACGTGCTCAACGTTATGGATCTGTATCCTGGAGACCCTGGACCCCCAGGTGCAGACTTCTCTGGGACAGTAGTGGCTGTGGGGGATGAAGTGGAGCATGTTCGCGTGGGAGACCGCGTGTATGGCATAGCACCAGGTGCCTTACGTACCTACGCTACGACTGATGCTAACCTTGTCCGCAGAGCTCCGGATTCCCTTGGGTTTGAAGCATCTGCTGCCCTGCCAGTGGTAGCAGTGACTGTAGAGTACGCCTTGGGGGAACTGGCGCAAGTAAAGGCCGGTGAAAAGGTCCTCATACACACAGCAACAGGAGGCGTAGGACTTATTGCCATCCAGTATTGCCAGAGGGTGGGGGCAACTGTCTATGCAACCTGCAGTGGGGGAGTAAAGGGCGAGTATCTGAAGTCCGCCGGAGTCCAGTACATTACAACTAGCCGAGATGCTAAAACATTCGCAAACGATATGTGTGAGTTCCTCGGGCCGGATGGACACATAGATGTAGTTTTGAACACGCTCGTGGAAGACTACATCCCAGAGTCTCTCAAGCTCCTAGGACCAAATGGACGCTTCATGGAGTTGGGCAAAAGAGGCATTTGGA
>CAJFCY010000481.1:0-14019 GCA_904066265.1 Eimeria zaria
GGGGAATACTAGTCCACAGTGCATCAAACAAGCGTCTCTTTCGAAGCTTTTCTATGCACGGCAGCTTGTTTGCGCAGCAACTGCGCGTTCGTTTAATGGCCACTACTCCCCTGGTGCTTAATGCTCGACAAGTGACTGCAAAAACCCTGCGATGTCTAACAGACATAACGAGAAGCATACTGTTTGACAGTGATAAGTGTTGAATCTCGCTGAAAGAATGCAGCCTTCTCCCGAGAATAAGTATAGAGAACGTCGACGATATTGCAACAGGCAGCCCACTCGCGTCTGTGCAAAAGAGCGTTTACACTGACGCCAAGGGACAGCTCAAAAGGCGAGAATCCCCTCTCCCAAAGACTTCATTTTAGTGATGTGGTGCGTTAAAAGTGTATTTGCTGCCCACGAGTTACACTCTGTCCTCCAAGCATTGATCGTTTGCTTCACTACTCCAATTACCGAAGGTGAATCAGGCGATAGCACAGTTCCTAAAACTTTGTCGGCAACATTCACAAAGATAAAACCAGAAACCCTAGAGCGGGGATTCCAATGTAACCACGATAAGGCGAATGCACCAGAAAACGGATACGAAATTTCGGAAGTATACTAACAACGGATACTCTGGATCGTGGAGATCAGGCACATACAGTACCGTACTGCGCCATGCCTGAGCCTGCACTGTACTTTGAATCGCGCCTCCGTAGCGCATGCCTGCAGCATAGAAATTCTTTTGAATGCATCATGCGACCCACCAATAGCTTACAAATCTGGCGGCGGTCCCCTGGGAAAGATATCCTTGAGTTTGAGACCGCCGTCGATAAGGTCTCCGAGCAGACCTCCCACTTTTTTATCCTTTTCAGCTTCTTGGCGTTGGAGCGTGCCGCCTTGTGTTCTCTCGGGATCCAAACCAGAAGCACCACCTGATGCCTGTTCAGCAGACCTGGCAACGGCTGGCCGTAAGGGAGGCCCAGCCGCCGTGCTGTGTACGCCGTGGCTCGAATATCTGGGAAGTCCCATGTGTGCCGACGTTCCAACGAATGCAGGGCTTGACCTCTGAGGATTAAACTGTGGAGGAATAATGCGCTGGGCAGTCATGTAGGGTATCGGTGTAGCGCTGACATTACCGTGTTCAGATACACGTAGTGCCGCATGCATGGACTCTTCTAGGGCCGTATATTGCGCCATTGCTTGTGGAAGCGTGTTGGGAAGGCTGTATTCCTGCTCCCTGGGTGCAAATTGTCTACGTTGTGGGGCAGGAAGTGGTAATTGAAGAAGCCACACCGGATAATGTTGCGGAGCAACGTAACCGACGCGCGATGATGGGTGTGGAAGGTGGGGTAGACGTGATGGCGCATTGAGTCGCGATGCTTCCACCCCTTTCACTTCTGCTGGTAGAGGGTAATGGTGCGATCCATGAGCGGGAGCTTCGTGAGGCTGTGCGTCTCTGGGTGCTGCAGAGGACGCTTCAGTGCGTCTGCGCAATTGTTGAGGCGTAGACCTCTGAATGGTAAAGGGCCTGTTACGCCATCTCGGTGGCGTTGCATTAATAGGTATAGGGCCGCCGGCTCGTTCAACAGCATTCTTTATTTCTTGTACCATTTCAACTAAGGGAGGCAACTTGTTTAAACGTATCGCGCGGTGTTCGTCCGTTAAAATGGAGAATACTCTAGTGCGCTTTTGGCAATCTACGATGAAGCGTCGCAAAGAACTGTCCAAAGTAATTTGATATGAATGAGTCCTATACAATTGGTATACGATGTATATTTGGTTGTCGATCGTCGGTGGTGATAGGTGTAGACGCTCGCCATCCTTGAACTGCGAAAGCCCCTCCAACACACCCAAGCAATACCCTGCTACCTTAGTAGCTGTTTGCAATATAGTAATCATCTTCTTTCGGTACCTGTCCGGCTTGTTCTCCTCGACGCATGGGCGCGGCTCTTGGACCGCACGCACCAAGACTATCATGCTGTAGACTCCTTCACGGAGCTGTGCATCCGTCCCTTGAGCATCGCTGCCCTGCACAACATCGGGAAATGATGTGCTGCGCTGTAGAGCATCATTTCCCAACATTGCAATAGCGTCACCCAGCCTTGACCGTAAAGGCTCCAGATGCTCTTGGACGAAGGAAATAGCACCTAGTTCCAGCGTTAGCAGTCTCATCGTTTCGTATGCCAATCTCAGTTGCTGTCTCTGAGTTAGCGCCCCCAGCAAATCTCTGCAGACGGATGCAGCCTTCATCATGCGGTCAAAAGCATGAACAAGCCTTTGTACAGCATAATCAGGTAGATTTCGATGTTCCCACATTTCGAACGTTTCTCCTTCGAGCAGCCTCGAAACGTCGCCCATCTGTTCATCTTCTCCGTTTCCAGTTATAACTCGTCCTTCGAGATCCCAGGGAGTCCCTCCAGACCGCTGATGGTGTTGATCAAGCCTTCTCCTATCCTGATAGCTTTGTTTCTGCACAGGTCCTGCATATTCCCGCACCCGTCCTGCAGCAGGAGAGTGCCCCCCTTCAGGAGCAGCTGTGAGGCCCCAAGGAGCGGAGCCAGGCGCCATTGATGGCAGCCCTTGCATCTCTCCAGTCTGCCGCACAAAACCTCCAGAAGCGCCTTCTGCCGATTGTTCACCACTACCTCCTTCGACCTCCCCAACCCAAACTGCCTCCGTGCCCTTATTCTCCCCAGCTTCTTCACCTTCCTCGTCCTCCCCGTCTTCGCCACATGGTCTACTACCCCCAACTGCTAGCGATCTGGGCGACGTAGCCAGCCAGTTTTCTTCTTTTCTTAAGTTAAAGCAACGCAACAGGAAATAGACGACAGCCAAGGAGAAAAATGCTACACTTAGTACACGTACCGAACAGGAGGAGGAGGACTTGCTGCTTAAGCAATGCTGCACATACGTTGCCCTGCCATCATGGTTGAGTGTTGCCTTGCCTTCCGAATTTGATATTGGTCCCTCTTCCATTCTGACAAACGACGTTACAACATCTCCGAACAGTGGTTATGTATGGATACGAATGTGGGGCCATTCGAGCACAACCCACCCGCCTCAAATGTGGCTCATATGCGGGAAGTAACCAAGACTGACATTGCGATCATGTTCTACTTATGTGCACGATTTGTAGACGGAAGAACAGAATACTACATTCCACAAGTACTCAACGGCCACAGTCGTTGTTAAGCACAACCTCCGTATGCCCCAACTTCGACGCTAGGAACGATCACAACGAATCCTTCTTTCCATTGAATTCACAACGTGAGTTAAACAAAAAAACTTCTGCATTAATTCCAATGATTGCTCAATGCGCGCTCTAGTCTGGGGACACTGCCGGTTCGCCGATGCTACAGAAGGCGTCGAGAACCTAGACCAGGTGGTCCTGGGGAGGCAAAAGAGAATTAATTCTATTATTGAAATATTGCAGAGATCCGGTATTTTCCAGAGATTAGATGCCTCAGTCGAGGAAGAAGGGTGATTCCTAATTTAGTGAACTAGTCTCCTCACAGTTCCATTGCTGTTCGCCCAGGCAGAAACCTGGACGAGTCTCTGAAACCGGAGGCCTCAGCAGGCTTCCTACTACACAGAATAGTGTTTTCAAAAGTTCTTAAGCTTCGGGAATGATTAGGTTAGTTTGGAGTTCTTTCCAATAACAAGGAGGCAACTGACGCCTCCCTTTCGGTTGAAGAGACAGTTGCCTCTCCCCTGAACTCGTGGGGCTCACCATGGCAAGAACTGCTGCTTCCATATTACCTTCAATCACTTTTTACTATCCCTGTAACCGCTTTAAGGTTTTTTTTGGGCTCATATGTGCGGCCCTAGGCAATTCGCGGCCGCCATTAAAGTCCCCAGCGCTGCAAGTGCCCTTCGACAACTTCAGAATTGGCGAAGCTGGAGTAGCACAAAATAGTGTCAGGTCTCGCTTCGAAGGCAATCTTCTACTGTGCCCCACGGCATAACGAGGGTGCACGCAGTGCACATAACTGATCGAAACTGCGTGTTTTATTCCTACTCTCGCATCCTGGAGTCGTAGCATAGTCTATTGCAAGTTGACACATGCATTTCCATTTGCACACAGGCTAGTTACTGAATGCAATTTAGTCTATAGCAGGTGTATACAGCGTCTGTTCGTAGAGTCAAACGGGTTCGGGTAAGCTCGCATGTGGGTTTCCTTGCGACAGGGGATGCAGCAAGGTGTGCTGCAACTCATGGCAGGTCACCTGCTCTACAAGCCAGCGCACAACTTCACATGGGTGCATTCAGGATGCCTGGAAATAGGGAGCGAGTTCAGTTGTTTTGGGGGGACTCCCCAAAACAACATATTTCGGCACCGTTGCAGCTCACACCAGTTCGTTTCTAAGGTTTAGAACTCTCGACATGCTTGAGAGCACCCCCAGTCGCTACGATTTTTCGATACGTACGAATGGGTTGTTTGAGGAAGCATATACATTGTATGAGACTAAAACGGAGCGTTGCTGGCCGATTTTCCGTGTACCAAGGGGCCGCCTGACCGTATAGCAACTGCGTTTTACTGTTCGGCGGCATTCCTAGTTATTCCAATAACCCCTTCGATGCATGGCGCACTTCAGCTGACTGAACAAACCCACATTATCTAAAAGAACACCCGACAAGCAGCTGTTTCTGGCTGTTCAACTCCTGGACTTTCTCTGAGTCGCTGGAGGCTCCTGCTGGAAACAGTTGTAGAAAAAGTGCGATGGCAACCAAACTGAGGCCTCACTCGCGTCTCGCATTTGCAGGACATCGCTTTGACTGAGGGCAGAATGCTGCCAAAAGGCAAATATATCCCTGTAGAAACATTTTATTCTGGTGCTATGAAGTGTGGAACGTAAATGCTGCGTCCATGGGGCGCACTCCGTCCAATGAGTATCAATTTCCTTCCCACATGCTGAGTGAAAATACCGAAGGCGGTCCACGTCTCAGCAGCAGTTTTGGTACACCACCCACATCGTTTACAAAGGTAAAACCCAAAGATCTAGAACCAGAGATCTCGGGTTGCCGCAATGAATCGGACGCACCAGAATACAGATGCAAACGCCTTGATTATTTTTGCAGTAAAGGGAACTCTGAATTGTGAACGTACAACGCATACAGTATTATGTTAAGCGGGGCCTATGCCCTTCAGTAACGTTGGATGGCGCGTCCGCGGTACGTCCAGACAGCGTAGAAATTCTTTCCGATCTAGCGTGTGGGCCTCGACAGGTCTAGAAACATAGGTAAGTTTCCCTGGGGAGGTCTCCTTGTAAATGATATTGTCTCTGAGAAGTTTCCCGCAGCAAACTTCCTTTTGTTAGGATGTAGCCCCTTGTGCTGCTCCGTACTCCCAGCCGCAAGCGTCACCTGAAGCCTGGTGAGTAGATATTCGCCAGAAATGCTCTTTCTCCAGTGGCTCGGAGATCAGGGATGTTTCACATGTGCAGATGGCCCAACGGCCCCAGAACTTGTTGATTGGGAGTAGTTTGGGAGTAAATATGAGGAAAGGGCATTGACTTTTGCCGTACAGGCACGTAGGGTCAGCGCCCTACGCTGACACTGCCACGGGCGAGCGCAGGAAGCGTCCGAAGCCTAGACTCTTCTAAGTCAGTAGTTCCATATTGCATGCGGAAGTGAACAGCAGATACCGTTTGCAAGCTAGTGCACCCGGGAAACTGGAGAACTAAATCCGGATGGAGGGGTGGGTGGTGAGGGGCTTGAAGAATCGACGGTGGAGCAGCTTGCGATGGAGGATGTTGAAGGGCGTGGTGACCGAAGCGCTACGGTCGAAGTATAGGATGGTGTATATGTGATAATGAAGAAGCGGTGCGAAGTCTTTTGACCCCTGCCACATCTGCCGACTGGGAGCGATGATGCAATCCAGGGATGAGCGTTTCGTGCTCCTGCGTGTCTCTGGATGATTCAGAGGCTGATGTTTTAGGATTGTGCTTGTTGGACTGCACGCGACAGATATGCTACAGGAATGCCACGCTTTGTTCATTGTTTGTGTTGGTAAGAGACAGCCGGCGTCAGCATTTTTAGTAACGGAGGCAGAACGTTTTGAAGACATCTGGAGGGGGTGGCACTTCACGACAAAATATTGTTATAAGGTGTTCACTGCTACTTGGGCTGAGAGAGCGCTGCATAAAGCCTGGATGTCTATTTGCTGCTTGACAAGGATTGACGGTAGCCCTAAACTGTAATAATCCTTCCACTTCAAAAGTTCCCCCACCACACCCAAACAATCCCCTACTGCGACAGTGTCTGTTTGCAAAATAGAAATCATTTGGTAGCTAGTAGGGACGCTGTACTCCATAATCTGCTGCTGTTACTTTGGTTCAAGTATCAAGGTGAGGAGTTTGTCCACCGGGTCGCTTGCTCCTTTGTCGTGCGCGGCTGTGCGCGGGAGCATCTTCCCGGAGCAACGGGAAAGCCTCACCCAGACATGACCGTAAAGGTTCTATGTTATGTTGGGCAAATGCAAAAGCATCCTTCTCGACTGCCAGCAATACCGTCACTTCAGAATGACAGTCGCATTCGTTGATTCTCTGTTAGCATCCTGAACAAAGACCGATAAGCCGAATCAGCCTCTTTCATGCGATTACAGAAAATCAGAAACCGTATTTCAGCGTAAGGAGGTAGGCATCGGTTGCCCCATATTTTCAATGTTCATCCGATGAGCAGCATCGAATCATGGGCCATCTACTCAGTATCATCGGTTCCACCTTGAATTCCTCCTAGACCAATCTGTGGAGCCATTGAAGCCTGCGACTGCCGTAGACGACGCTTCCCCTATCCGCACAACTTTTGTTCCCCAGCGCTTCCGCAGATTCACCGGGAAGAACTGTAGCAGTCGCATGTCCCCTTTTAGACGCAACGCTATCAATCCCGCGGATGCCTCGAGGAGCGGCGGCAGCTAGCCACACCGGAATTATCTCCCATCAGCCATGCGAAAATACTAACAATGCCTCCTCCTGCCGGTTCCACCACTTCTTCCCAACATCCTAATATCATATTCCTCCCCTTCCGTATTTTCCCCACCTTCTTCACCTACTTCATATACAGCATCTCCGTCACGTGGCCAGCGGCCGTCAACTGCTAGCAATCTGCACAATGGAGCCAGCTGAGACACTTCTCAAACCAGGACAACGGGGCAGGGAGTATACGAGAGTCGAGGAGGTGCACGCTACACTTAGTGCACGTACGGAACTTGCGTGGGAGAACCTTCTTAAGTGGCTTCGCAGATAAGCTGTTCGATCATCGCAGTCGAATCCTGTCTTACCAGCCGAATGTAAAGTTGCTTCCCTTCCAATTTTGTCGAAAGACAGCACAACATACTCGATAAGTAAGTGCGAATGCTGGTCCATCTGGCTATCATGCAACACATTTGTGAATAGCAATACTAGCAGATTGGCATTAAGTTCACTATCTGCATATGTGGACGCTTTGTAGACGCAGTACAGACTGGTGCGATTGTTCGTAAGTATTATGCTGATGCTGGCGTTGAATGTTTCCTTCGTTTAACGCAACCTCGACGAGACACATGGTAAGACACGGTCCTTCTCCCCCGTGAGTTGTCGCAGAAGGAGCGTAATTAAGCTCCGCTGAAGTGAAAAAGGTACATGGAGACTGGAGCATGGCAAGAAATGCTTAATTCGATGTCTAGTGTGGCGACACCGCTGGTGGTTCGATGCTGTAGAAGGCGTCAGGCACCAATCCAAGTGTGCCTAGAGGGCGAAGAAAAGTAGCACTTTTACTGACGTATCACAGATATATGACACTTCCTGGATCCTAGCCGTTTTGGCCCTGGAAGAACGGTGATTACTTATTTACCGGACTAGTCTCCTTCGGGCTTTGCAGCATCTTTGCTCATCGCCATTGCTGTAGTGCATTTAGCCCCGCTAGAAACCTGGATGAGTCTTAGAGGCCAGCTGCCTCATTAGGCTCCTTACTGACCCTAAACAGACTACAAATGAGCTTCCGAATATACCATAGTATGAAATGTGAATTCGTTGATTGGGTGTTTAGTTCGATACCAATATCAAAAACATCTTCACCAAACTTGCAGGGATCGCAATAAGCTGGGTCCCAGCTGTAACACCACACAATACTATTGATTTCCATCACAGTAGTAGGCGAAAGACGTTTTGGTAGTTCTCTCCTGAGGCCTGAAGCAAGCCGCAGCCGTCACTGAAGTGCCCAGCACCGCACCTGCCACAAGCTGGCATGGCTCAAACTTGACTACTTGACTACACCTCAGATACGCTTGAGTAAATCTGTATCTCATTTCGCTCCAACGCTCCGTCTGAACAAGAGGTCGCCAGGCGGGAATCTTAAAAACGCGTTGAGCATGACCTGCGAAAACTGTTGCTATACACACACACCTTGCTGCTCAGTGTTGCTATATTTAATTGCATCGGAATCTCGTCATGGAGAGACGATGTTCAACTTCTTTCCATCGTAGCCTAAAATTGATAGATGGTCAGTGTCCAGTCGCACTGTGAAGGCAGCTGGTACTGCCTTCGTTTTGCGAAGTGAGTGAAGCCACTAAAGCCTCTTTCGATCGATGAATAACTAGGGTATAAACAGTGTGAATAACTTATCGACAGTGTACGAATGACCCATTTTCTTACCCAAGTCTGGTATTATAGTCTGCATCTCAAGCGGTTAACGTATTTTTACTAGCATTCAGGCTGTTTACAGAAGCCAGGCCAATGCTTTCACCAACTGTCTGCAATTTCCCTCCATGGATCGAATGGGGCTTCGGTATACCCCCGTCCGTTGTTGCCTTGTATCAGTAGTTGGAGTTAGGGTGATGTGGCTCAGGGCAGGCCACCTCCTCGCCATAAAAGCCCCAGGTTCCCTGCCGCACTGTGCCGGTGAAACCTGGAGACACGCGAGGAGTTCAACTGCTTTGGTGGAACCCTCCTCGTAAATATTCTGACTTCAGCGCAGTTAGCCATGGTCCTACACTGAGAAGTACGGCTCTCATTGTGCTTCGTAGCACCTTATGCACACATCGATTTCGCTCCAGTCTTTGGACAGGTACGTGCTGGCCCTTCAATGGAAAGCAAGTCTTCGTAGTCCGTCGAATGAGCGTTTATCTGAAACATTTCCTTGCACGAAAAAAGCCGCCTGCCTGGGCATCAACTGCGCTTTGCGCTTTACAGTGAGGTGCCGCTGATAGGCTACCCACTCGATACGCAGTGCTCATCAAACCACTGAGCAAACCTGCAGAGTCTGAAAGATATCCGGAGCAGCCGTTGGCTTATGCTCCGAAAATACTCAGCCTTCTCTGACAGGCTACAGGCTTCTGCTGGAAGTAATTACGGAGAAACGCAACAGCAATCACACTTACAGCTCACTAAGCCTCTACACGTTGAGGCATTCATTGACACCCTAAACCCAAAACGAGTCAAGTCGAAGCAGAATGCGTAGTAGGCTGTCCACATCATTTACAGTGATAAAGCCCCCAACCTAAAAGCAGAAGCCCAGCGTGGCCACAATGAATGAGATGCAACAAGAAACCTTGACGATTTGTTTGGTAACAGAAATGCGAATTGTAGACATCCAAGAGGTGTAAAACCATGTGAGGCACGGTTTGAGTCCTAATGCTGCGTTGGAGATTCCACCCATACTGCATGCTCGCACCGTAGAAATTCTTTAGAATGCACGGCGCTGGACTCCGTTAGGTTATATATCTGGAGGAGTTCCCCGGGGAAAGACATCCTCGAGCTTGAGACCGCCTTTGAGAAGCTCCCCCAGCAGACCTCGTACTTCTTCCCCTAGCTCAGCATCCTCACGTTCGTAAGTGCCGCCCTGTATTGTTCCGTAACCCCATTCAGAATCTCCGCCTGAGTTCTCTTCAGTAAGCCTGGCAGCGGCTGCATTTACGGGATGTTGAGCTGCTTGGTCGGAGACATTGTATCCGCCGTGCATTGGATATCCGGGAACATCCACAGGTGCAGACATCTCAAATAATGCAGTACTTGACGGTTGGGGCTCAGGAAGATACTTTGAATCTCGCCATATGCCCAAGTGACGCGGTGAGACGGAGCTGGTACTCCCGTATCTGGGCGTCTGGGTTGGAGCCAATCCAGTGAATGCTGCCACGCCAGGAATTCTGGGTGTTTGATGCACAAGTGCAGGTGATAAGCTGTGTGGCGTTGGAAGCCTCGAAGGCATCGAATAGCCCAAAACAGGCTGCGCGGGATGTGACGGAAAGTGCTGCAACTGTTCCTCTGTGTTTCTTGTTTCATATCCCGGCTGCAGCGAAGAACATGGGATAGCGGGGTGGCCACCTCTCGTGTGCACCAATGAGGTATGCAATACAGGCGCAGCTACAGTTCCTGCCTGCATATGATGCAGCCCGGCGGGAATAGACACTGGAGGGGGTTGGAAAGGCGGGGAACTCCCGTCTTGCCGATGCGTATGCATCCATTCTTTATCTACTGGCTCGTGTGAAGGTGTTTGTTGAGCTGTAGAAGCTGGGTTAGTTGATGAACCCTGAGGCTCTCTGGTTTGTTGTAGTGAAGCATGCGGTAGACCTCCAGCAAAGAAAACAGCTTCGTGTATCTCCTTGACCAGCTGGTTCATCGGTGGGAGCCCATGTGAGGACATCTCGGCGTGACGCCTACAAAGAATTGGCCGCAGTCCGATGCTTTTCTGGCATTCTATGATGAATCGCCTCAGCGTAGAGTCTCGAGCAACGTAAGAGGAATGAACGTCATACAATTGTCTCAGAACCCGTAGTTGCCGTGCAATAACGTCCGATGATGGCTTGTGTTTGTTGACGGCTTCGAACTGAGAGAGTCCCTCCAGTACACTGACGCAAAACCCTATAACTTCAGTGGCAGTCCGCAAAAGAGATAGCATTTTAATTCTGTAAACTGATGGAAAGTTCCCTTCCAATACAGGGCGAGGACGAATGAGTTGATGTAGTAGCGCGATCAGCACACGAATATTGTGGCGGCTCTCATCAAGATTCATGTCCTGGCCGCTGCGCTGCAGAGCTTCATTGCTAAGCTGCAAAAGAATGTTACCTAGCTTTGACCGTAGGGGCTCGAGACGCTCCTGTACAAGCGAAAAGGCTCCCAGTTCAAGAGTTAGCAACCTCACGACTTCACGTGCCAGATGCAGCCGTTGACTCTGGGTTAACACACGAAACAAGGATCGACAGAGCGATGCCGCCCTGTTCATGCTTCGAAACAAATTGATAACCTGCTGCTCAGCATATTGAGGTAGTCTTCTTCGTTCCCACATTTGTAGCGTCTCTCCCACACGCAGCTTTACATCGTGCCCCGCGCTAGATTGGCCTTCATGTGTCCTCCCTTGAGCAGCCCCCTCAGCGTGTCGTCCCATTCGCCTTCCCGACACTGATCCGGACGATCCTTGAACCCAAAGGTATTCTACAGGGACAACAACTTGTGATCGGGCTGTGTGAGCTTCCAGTGTTGAAGCTGCAGCACCAAATCCTACTTGAGAAGTAAGTCTGTGAATTCCGCCAAAACCCTGAGCCCCGGACGTCGCTGACAGTGATGGCCAGCCTAGCGCATGTCCTGTATGCCACGTCGAACTTCGAAAATGGTTGCTTCCTCCTTTCAGACGCTTCCCAGAAGTCCCTTCGAGCTCCCCAATCCAAAATGCCTCCTCTTCCCCCCCTTCCCCATTTCCCTCTGAGGGCGTATCGCCCTGGCACGGCCTGCCACCGCCAGTTGCAAGCGCTCTGGTCTGCGAAACAACCTGGTAACGTTCTCTTGAAAATCGAAAACAGCGCAAAAGAAAGTAGGCGACAACCAACGAGATAAACGTCACGTTTAGAAGTCGAACCGAAAAAGAGTAGGCGAATCTTTCGTTAGGACGGCGTTGCGCATAAGCTACCCGATTGTCGCAGTCAAGTGCTGTTCTGCCTTCCGAATTTGGAACTTCTCCTTTTTCATTTCTGCCGAAGTACGACAGAACATCCCCGACGAACGGATGCACGTCCATCTGACTAGGATGCAGCACGCTTGTGAGCCGGAGTACACACAGACTTGCGTTGTGGCTAGGTTACGTCAAGGTACACGGTTTGCAGACAAGATGTCCAGTGGCACAGTTATTCAGCAGTGCTATCCTCTTGTTACCGTTGTTCAAGGCATTTTTCGTCTGCCGCAGCTTCGACGCAACGAAGGATGAAGCGGAGACCTCTATCGGGCAGGGTTACTTCCGGAGTTGAGCAGAGAATGTTGCTGCAGTGCAGCAGAAACTGAGGGATAAGAAGATTCCAGATAACTGTTTGATGCAGTGCCTTATGTGAAGACAGTATCGATGCTCCGCTGCGCCATCGGATGCAAGAGCCGGTGAACCCTGATTCGTGAAAGATATATAGTTATTTTTCCAGCGCTGCATACTTCTGGAATCTGACATTATTCAGAGTTTATCTCTTTTAGTCGTCGAAAAACAGTGATTTAGGAGCCGCAGGTCTCAGTATCAACTCGGCTGTCAACACCCCGAAGCAGGCAAGGTGATTCGGGGTCTGTTTTTCTTGACTGTGAGGTCCTCGGTCAGTACCACCACCCCTCAGCAGCGTCTACACAGAAAGCATAATTGGGGTTAACATTATAATTGGCAAACCTCCATTCAACTGCTACAGTGCTGTGAAATTCCGCTCATTTCACACCAGCTCTGCGTCTTCGTGGGTTGCTCGGCTGGGGTCTTCAACAGGCATTGAACGGCATGAGCAGTGAAAATGCTATACATCATATTTTCTCTAAATGTAGCTCAGCAATGTGAACACATCGTAGAAATCAGTGCAGACATATTTTACTACACCGAGGCCTCTACTATGCAGTGGTGAAGCCCGGCGTCCAGCCTACGGTTCCTGCGACGACAATGACCAGTCAATTACTTCACGTAGTTGCTACTGAGTTCGCTTTGGTGAGTAAATTTCTTGTGTACCTTTACTCCACAGTGAGCTATTAAAGCGTATTTTGATCGATGGATGGTTGGGAAGTGCGGTGTGTGCACATCCACTGTCGGCACTCTGCGCCGTCGCAGACATGTCTTGCACCATAGTCCGTCCGAAATTGGTGCATGTACTTCCACATTTGTGCAGGACGATTACTTACTGACACGTAACTGTTTAACAATTGAGTACAGAGCCGCCTCATGAAGCTAAGTAGGCTTCGGCACACCCTCATGTGGGCTCCACTTACATGAGGACTTGCAGCAGTCCCTGCTGCAACTAATGAAAGGTCGAAACTTCTACAAGCCAGCCTGAAGCCTTAACCCCTCTGTCCCCTGGATGCCTGGAGAAAGGCAAGTAGCTCAGCTGTCTTGACGGAACGATTGTCCCGAGTGCATATGCACGACGAGACCATTCGTCTGCGGAGCAACTGCGCTTCACTATTTGGTGTCATTCCTCCTCATTGTAATTGCCCCTTCAAGGCACAGATCTATTCAACAAAATGAACAAACCAGCAGCGTCTAGAAGGCATGCCAAGCAGCGTTCGGCTGTGCCTGTCCACCGCCTTGATTTTAGCTGTAGTGGCTACAACCTTCTACTGTGAGTACAGAACGTCAGCAATAATCCCACTAAACGCTCACTGGCACCTGTGAAGGACAACGTCCATACTGAAAGCTGGGGACAACTCAAAAGCCTGCATGCCGCTTTCCAAGCACTTCGGCTTTGTGGTGTGATGCAATCTATACAAGAAAAACATCCCCTGCAATGAATATCAGTGCCTTCCTTCACATATTGAACGATTCCGAATAGCAGAACAGGACTGAGCAATGTTACTTGCAAAATGCCCACGCTATTCACAAACACCAAGAGTCCAGAACGAACACTTCATTGTAACCAGCATGGCCACGATGCACCAGAAAACACATGCACAAGTCTATAAGTTCTCCGTCGTAGCAAAAACTGCGAATCGTGGGCGTCAGGCACATGTTGTGTAATGCCGCTTGCCATCTGGCCAAACCCCTTTCCCTGCATCTGGCATCCTCTCTGCATTCTCACCACGTATGTATTACTGCCAAAACAGCACGCGGGCGTCGGTT
>CAJFCY010000482.1:0-14003 GCA_904066265.1 Eimeria zaria
CTACTAACGACGCCGCTGATTCTTTCTACTCAAGAGCAGAACACCCAGCTTAGCCCAGTAGCCATGCTAATGACGAAGTTGTATGTGCCGGCCAAAATCCCTACACCCACCCTTATCGGACCTCACTTCCTGCAGAGTCAAGGTAATGTCGCATGCGTTAGTGCCTCAGTACGCGTGTGCACGACATGCGGCATCCCTAAAACGTGCCAAATACAGAGGGCTGGCATTATGTCCCTGGTATGCACGTATGCACAGCCAATACGTGCTCACGCCACAGCTGCTAGCATGCTACCACAGAATTCCGTACCGCTCTAACGACCTCTACAGGAGTATTCCGAATCACCCACCAGCTGCTGTATTCCAACCATACCACACGAAAACGTCCCAACATATGTACGCGAAGGCATGCCGAGTTCCACAGCCAGCCCTAAAACTATTCAAATCCCACGCAGCACCAATGCACATAGTCTACAGACCCACGATAGCAATAGCCACTAACGAAACAGCTGCATGAATCCACGTACAGAACGAGAAACATGGCGTGGCCACCATGCTCAACGCACAGTTGCCGAACAAAATCTCAACAGCCACCTTCTGCGCAACCCACCTTCTCCTGTGACCAAACAATGCAGCAAACGCAGTGCCTGGATTGGCACGTGAAGGGAAGGCGCAATGCATCCAAACTGCGACGTCTACAAAAGCCCAACCCTCAACCAATGCGCATGCTACGCCCGTATACGCAGCCAATTTCTCTTCAAGGCACAACTGCACCCAAGCGTGGTTCGCCGTGCTAAGGTCCAACGACCACCCGCACTACGCGTACGTACATATCCTCGCAACCAGACGCACATATGTGTTGACAGCTACTCACTAACTCCTTTATCCACGCCATCCACTGCCAAAACGTCGTGGAATAGATACATAAAGAGCTAGTGGAATCCTGACAACTCTCCAACACATTGTAGATCCAGCAACTCACCAACGCCTCTAGTCTGTAGGCCCGCCCTAGCAACATCTACTAACGAAGCCGCTGATTCTTTCTGCTCAAGAGCAGAACACCCAACTTACCCCAGTAGCCATGCTAATGACGAACCTGTATGTGCCAGCCAAAATCCCTAAACCCACCCTTATCGGACCTCACTTCCTGCAGAGTCAAGTTTATGTCGCATGCATTACTCCCACAGCACGCACGTGCAGGACGCGCGGCATCCTTACCACTATCCAAATACAGAGGTCTGGCATTATGCCCATGATATGCACGTATGCACAGCCAATACTTGGTCAGGGCACAGCTGCTAGCATGCTACCACAGAATTCCGTACCGCTCTAACGACCTCTACAGCAGTATTCAGAATCACCCACCTGCTGCTGTATTCCAACCATCAAACACGCAAACGTTCCAACATACGTAAATGAAGGCATGGTGTGTTCCAGACTCAACCCAAACACTATTCAAGTCCAATGCAGCACCAATGCACATAGTCTACAGACCCACACTAGCAATAGCCACTAACGAAACAGCTGCATGAATCCACGTGCACAACAACAAACATGGCGTGACCACCATGCTCAACGCACAGTTGCCGAACAAAATCCCAACAGCAACCTTCTGGGCAACCCACCTTCTTCTGTGACCAAACAATGCAGCACGCGCAGTGCCTGGATTGACATGTGAAGGGAAGGCGCAATGCATCCGCACTCCGACCTCTACAAACGCCCAACGGTCAACCAATGCGCATGCTATTCCCGTATACGCAGCCAATTTTTCCTCAAGGCACAACTGCACCCAAGCTTGGTTCCTTATGCTAAGCTACGAAGACCGGCCAAAATACGCGTATATACATATCCTCACAACCCGACCGACATATGTGTTGACAGCTACTCACCAACTCCTTTATCCACGCCATCCACTGCCAGACCATCGCGGGATAGACACGTGAAGAGATAGCGAAATCCTGACAACTCTTCAACACCACCTAGATCCACCAACTCTCCAACGCCTCTAGTCTGTAGGGCCGCCCTAGCAACATCTACTAACGACGCCGTCGATTCTTTCTGCTCAAGAGCAGAGCACCCAGCTTAGCCCAGTCGCCATGCTAATGACAATGTTGTATGTGCCAGCCACAATCCCTAGACCCACCCTTATCGGACCTCACTTCCTGCAGAGTCAAGTTTATGTCGCATGCATTACTCCCTCAGTATGCACGTGCAGGACGCGCTTCTTCCTTACCATTATCCAAATACAGAGGTCTGGCATTATGCCCATGCCATGCACGTATGAGCAGCCTATACTTGCTCACGTCACAGCTGCTAACATCCTACTACAGAATGCCCTACAGCTCTAACAACCTCTAGAGGCGTATTCAGAATCACGCACGTGCTGCTGTATTCCAACCGTCCCACACACAAACGTTCCAACATACGTAAATGAAGGCATGCCGAGTTCCACACCCAGCCCTAAAACTATTCAAATCCAACACACCACCAATGCACATAAATTACAGGCTTGCTCCAGAAATAACAACTAACGAAACAGCTGCATGCATCCACGTGCACAACAACAAACATGGCGTGACCACCATGCTCAACTCACAGTTGCCGAACAAAATCTCAACAACCACCTTCTGCGCAACCCACCTTCTTCTTTGGCCAAACAATGCAGCACGCGCAGTGCCTGGATTGACATGTGAAGGGAAGGCGCAATGCATCCGCACGGCGACCTCTCCAAACGCCCAACGGTCAACCAATGCGCATGCTATGCCCGTATACGCGGCCAATTTGTCTTCAAGGCACAACTGCACCCAAGCGTGGTTCGTCATGCTAAGGCCCAACGACCGCCCGCACTACGCGTATATACATATTCTCGCAAACCAACAAACATACCTGTTGGCAGTTACTCACCCACTCCTTTATCCACGCCATCCACTGCCAACAGGTCGTGCCATAGATACATTAAGAAGTCTGTAGGCCCGCCCTAGCAACATCTACTAACGACGCCGCTGATTCTTTCTGCTCAAGAGCAGAACACCCAACTTACCCCAGTGGCCATGCTCATGCCAATGATGTATGTGCCAGCCAAAATCCCTAAACCCACCCTTATCGGACCTCACTGCCTGCAGAGTCAAGGTAATGTCGCATGCATTAGTGCCTCACCACGCACGTGCAGGACGCGCGCCATCGTTGCCACTATTCAAATACAGGGGTCTGGCATTATGTCCATGGTATGCACGTATGAAGAGCCTATACTTGCTCATGCCACAGCTGCTAACATCCTACTACAGAATGCCGTACCGCTCTAACGACCTCTACAGCAGTATTCAGAATCACCCACCAGCTGCTGTATTCCAACCATCCCACACACAAACGTTCCAACATACGTAAGCGAAGGCATGGTGAGTTCTAGACTCAACCCCAATACTATTCACGTCCAACACAGCACCAATGCACATAGTCTACAGACCCACGCTAGCAATAGCCACTAAGGAAACAGCTGCTTGACTCCACGTGCACAACAACAAACATGGCGTGACCACCATGCTCATCGCACAGTTGCCGAACAAAATCTCAAAAGCCACCTTCTGCGCAACGCACCTTCTCCTGTGACCAACCAATGCAGCAAGCGCAGTGCCTGGATTGACATGTGAAGGGAAGGTGCAATGCATCCGCACTGCGACCTCTACAAACGCCCAACGTTCAACCAATGCGCATGCTATACCGGTCCCCGCAGCCAATTCTTCCTCAAGGCACAACTGCACGCAAGTGTGTTTCGTCATGCTAAGGCCCAACGACCTCCCACATTACGCGTATATACATATCCTCGCAACCAGACGCACATATCTGTTGGCAGCTACTCACCAACTCCTTTATCCACGCCATCCACTGCCAAAACGTCGTGGCATAGATACATAAAGAGCTAGTGGAATCCTGGCAACTCTCCAACACAACGTAGATCCACCAACTCCCCAACGCCTCTTGTCTGTAGGCCCGCCCTAGCAACATCTACTAACGAAGCCGCTGATTCTTTCTACTTAAGAGCAAAACACCCAGCTTAGCCCAGTCGCCATGCTAATGACAATGTTGTATGTGCCACCCAGATTCCCTAGACCCACCCGTATCGGACCTCACTTCCTGCAGAGTCAAGCTAATGTCGCGTGCATTACTCCCTCAGTACGCGTGTGCACGACTCGCAGCATGCTTGCTACTATCCAAATACAGAGGTCTGGCATTATGTCCATGGTACGCACGTATGCACAGCCAATACGTGCTCACGCCACAGCTGCTAACATCCTACTACAGAATGCCCCACTGCACTAACGACCTCTACAGCAGTATTCAGAATCACCCACCAGCTGCTGTATTCCAACCATCCCACACGAAAACGTCGCAACATACGTAAGCGAAGCCATGGTGAGTTCCAAACTCAGCCCAAAAACTATTCAACCCCAGCACAGCACAAATGCACATAGATTGCGAACTTACGCTAGCAATAGCCACTAACGAAACAGCTGCATGATTCCACGTGAAGAACAACAAACACGGCGTGGCCACCATGCTCAACGCCCTGTTGCCGAACAAAATCTCAACAGCCACCTTTTGCGCAACCCACCTTCTTCTGTGACCAACCAAGGCAACACGCGCAGTGCCTGGATTGACATGTGAAGGGAAGGCGCAATGCATCCGCACGGCGACCTCTCCAAACGCCCAACCCTCAACCAATGCGCATGCTATGCCCGTATACGCAGCCAGTGTTTCTTAAAGGCACAACTGCACCCAAGCTTGGTTCCTCATACTAAGCTACCAAGACCGACTAAAATACGCGTATATACATATCCTCGCAACCCTACCTACATATGTGTTGCCAGCTACTCACAGACTTCTTTATCCACGACATCCACTGCCAAAACCTCATGGCATAGATACATTAAGAGGTAGTGGAATCCTGACAACTCTCCAACACAACGTAGATCCACCAACTCTCCAACGCCTCTAGTCTGTAGGCCCGCCCAAGCAACATCTACTAACGACGCCGCTGATTCTTTCTGCTCAAGAGCAGAACACCCAACTTACCCCAGTGGCCATGCTCATGCCAATGATGTATGTGTCAGCCAAAATCCTTAAACCCACCCTTATCAGACCTCACTTCCTGCAGAGTCAATGTAATATCGCATGCATTAGTGCCTTACCACGCACGTGCAGGACGCGCGCCATCCTTACCACTATCCAAATACAGATGTCGAACATCATGCCCATGATATGCACGTATGCAGAGCCTATACTTGCTCACGCCACAACTGCTCACATCCTACTACAGAAAGTCACACTGCTCTAACAACCTCTACAGGAGTATTCAGAATCACCCACGTGCTGCTGTATTCCACCCATCCCACACGAAAACGTCCCAACATACGTAAGCGAAGGCATGCCGAGTGCCACAAACAGCCCTAAAACTATTCAAATCCAACGCAGCACCAATGCACATAGTCTACAGACCCACACTAACAATAGACACTAACGAAACAGCTGTGTCAATCCACGTGCAAAAAAACAAACATGGCGTGGCCATCATGCTCAGCGCACTGTTGCCAAACAAAATCTCAACATCCACCTTCTGCGCAACCCACCTTCTTCTGTGACCAAACAATGCAGCACGCGCAGTGCCTGGATTGACATGTGAAGGGAAGGCGCAATGCATCCGCACTCCGACCTCTCCAAACGCCCAACGCTCAACCAATGCGCATGCGATGCATGTATACGCAGCCAATTTTTCCTCAAGGCACAACTGCACCCAAGCGTGGTTCGTCATGCTAATGTCCAACGACCGCCCGCACTACGTGTATGTACATATCCTCGCAACTCTACCCACATATGTGTTGCCAGCTACTCACCGACTCCTTTATCCAGGCCATTCACTGCCAAACGTTGGTGGCATAGATACATTAAGAGGTAGTGGAATCCTGACAACTCTCCAAAACATTGTAGATCCAGCAACTCACCAACGCCTCTTGTCTGTAGGCCCGCCCTAGCAACATCTACTAACGAAGCCGCTGATCCTTTCTATTCAAGAACAGAACACCCAGCTTAACCCAGTCGCCATGTTGATGACAATGTTATGTGTGCCAGCCAAAATCCCTAAACACACCCTTATCAGACCTCACTTCCTGCAGAGTCAAGGTAATGCCGCATGCATTAGTGCCTCAGTACGCACGTGCAGGACGCGCGCCATCCTTACCACTATCCAAATACAGAGGACTGGCATTATGCCCATGATATGTATGTATGCACAGCCTATGCTTGCTCACGCCACAGCTGCTCACATGCTAGTACAGAATGCTGTTCTAACGACCTCTACAGCAGTATTCAGAATCACCCACCAGCTGCTATATTCCAACCGTCTCACACGAAAACGTCCCAACATACGTAAGCGAAGGCATGCCGAGTTCCAGACTCAGTCCGAAAACTAAATTCAACACAGCACCAATCCGCATAGTCTACAGACCCACGCTAGCAATAGCCACTAACGAAACAGCAGCTTGACTTCACGCGCACAACAACAAACATAGCGTGGCCACCCTGCTCAACACACAGTTGCCGAACAAAATCTCAACAGCCACCTTCTGCGCAACCCACCTTCTCCTGTGACCAAACAATGTAGCACGCGCAGTGCCTGGATTGACATGTGAAGGGAAGGAGCAATGCATCCGCACTCCGACCTCTACAAACGCCCAACCCTCAACCAATGCGCATGCTATACCAGTATACGCAGCCAGTGTTTCTTAAAGGCACAACTGCACCCAAGCTTGGTTCCTCATACTGAGCTACCAAGACCGACCAAAATACGCGTATATACATATCCTTACAACCCGCTCCAGATATGTGTTGACAGCTACTCACCAACTCCTTTATCCAGGCCATCCACTGCCAGACCATCGCGAGATAGACACGTGAAGAGATAGTGGAATCCTGACAACTCTCCAACACAACGTAGATCCACTAACTCTCCAACGCCTCTAGTCTCCACGCCCGCCCTAGCAGCATCTACTAACGACGCCGCTGATTCTTTCTATCCAATAGCAGAACACCCAGCTTACCCCAGTCACCATGCTCATGCCAATGATGTATGTGTCAGCCAAAATCCCTAAACACACCCTTATCAGACCTCACTTCCTGCAGAGTCAAGTTTATGTCGCATGCATTACTCCCTCAGTACGCACGTGCAGGACGCGCTTCTTCCTTACCATTATCCAAATACAGAGGTCTGGCATTATGCCCATGCCATGCACGTATGAGCAGCCTATACTTGCTCACGCCACAGCTGCTAACATCCTACTACAGAATGCCGTACCGCTCTAACGACCTCTACAGCAGTATTCACAATCACCCACCTGCTGCTGTATTCCAACAATTCCATACGAAAACATCCTAACATACGTAAGCAAAGGCATGGTGAGTTCCAGATTCTGCCAGAAAACTATTCAACTCCAACGCAGCACCAATGCACATAGTCTACAGACCCACGCTAGCAATAGCCACTAGCGAAACAGCAGCTTGAATCCACGTGCACAACAACAAACATGGCGTGGCCACCATGCTCAACACACAGTTGCCGAATAAAATCTCAAAAGCCACCTTCTGCGCAACCCACCTTCTTCTGTGACCAACCAAGGCAACACGCGCAGTGCCTGGATTGACATGTGAAGGGAAGGAGCAATGCATCCGCACCGCTACCCCTCCAAACGCCCAACGCTCACCCAATGCTATACCGGTACACGCAGCCAATTTTTCCTCAAGGCACAACTTTACCCACGCGTGGTTCGTCATGCTAAGGCCCAACGACCGTCCAAAATACGCGCATGTACATATCCTCGCAACCCGACCCAAATATGTGTTGCCAGCTACTCACAGACTTCTTTATCCACGCCATCCACTGCCAAACCGTCGTGGCATAGATACATTAAGATATAGAGGAATCCTGACAACTCTCCAACACAATGTAGATCCACCAACTCTCCAACGCCTCTTGTCTGTAGGCCCGCCCAAGCAACATCTACTAACGAAGCCGCTGATTCTTTCTACTTAAGAGCAGAACACCCAGCTTAACCCAGTCGCCATGCTAATGACGAAGTTGTGTGTCAGCCAAAATCCCTAAACCCACCCTTATCGGACCTCACTGCCTGCAGAGTCAATGTAATGTCGCATGCATTAGTGCCTCAGTACGCACGTGCAGGACGCGCGCCATCCTTACCACTATTCAAATACAGGGTTCTCGCATTATGTCCATGATATGCACGTATGCAGAGCTTAGGCGGGCTCACGCCACAACTGCTCACATCCTACTACAGAATGCCGTACCGCTCTAACGACCTCTACAGGAGTATTCCGAATCACCCAGCTGCTGCTGTATTCCAACCATCCCACACGAAAACGTCCCAACACACGTACGCGAAGGCATGCCGAGTTCCAGACTCAGCCCTCAAACTAAATCCAGCACAGCGCCAACCCGCATAGTGTAAAGACCCACGCTAGCAGCAGCCACTAACAAAACAGCTACTTGAATCCACGTGCACAACAACAAACATGGCGTGGCCATCATGCTCAACGCACAGTTGCCGAACAAAATCTCAAAAGCCACCTTCTGCGCAACCCACCTTCTTCTGTGGCCAAACAATGCAGCACGCGCAGTGCTTGGATTGGCATGTGAAGGGAAGGAGCAATGCATCCGCACTGCGACGTCTCCAAACGCCCAACGCTCAACCAATGCGCATGCTATGCCCGTATACGCAGCCAATTTTTCTTCAAGGCACAACGGCAGCCAAGCGTGGTTCGTCATGCTAAGGCCCAACCACCGTCCGAAATACGCGTACGTATATATCCTCGCAACCCTACCCACATATTTGTTGCCAGCTACTCACCCACTCCTTTATCCAGGTCATCCACTGCCAAAACGTCGTGGCATAGATACATTAAGAGGTAGTGGAATCATGACAACTCTCCAACACAACGTAGATCCAGCAACTCACCAACGGCTCTTGTCTGTAGGCCTGCCCTAGCAATATCTACTAACGACGCCGCTGATTCTTTCTACTTAAGAGCAGAACACCCAGCTTAGCCCAGTCGCCATGCTAATGACGAAGTTGTATGTGTCAGCCAAAATGCCTAAACCCACCCTTATCGGACCTCACTGCCTGCAGAGTCAAGGTAGTGCCGCATGCATTAGTGCCTCAGTACGCACGTGCAAGACGCGCGCCATCCTTACCACTATTCAAATACAGGGTTCTCGCATTATGTCCATGATATGCACGTATGCAGAGCTTAGGCGGGCTCACGCCACAGCTGCTAACATCCTACTACAGAATGTCACACCGCTCTAACGACCGCTACAGCAGTATTCAGAATCACCCACCTGCTGCTATATTCCAACCATACCACACGAAAACGTCCCAACATACGTACGCGAAGGCATGCCGAGTTCCAGACTCAGCCCGAAAACTATTCAAATCCAACGCAGCACCAATGCACATAGTCTACAGACCCACGCTAGCAGCAGCCACTAACGAAACAGCTGCATGAATCCACATGCACAACAACAAACATGGCGTGGCCACCATGCTCAACACACAGTTGCCGAACAAAATCTCAACAGCCACCTTCTGCGCAACCCACCTTCTCCTGTGGCCAAACAATGCAGCACGCGCAGTGCCTGGATTGACATGTGAAGGGAAGGCGCAATGCATCCGCACGGCGACCTCTCCAAACGCCCAACCCTCAACCAATGCGCATGCTATGCCCGTATACGCAGCCAATTTTTCCTCAAGGCACAACTGCACCCAAGCGTGGTTCGTCATGCTAAGGCCCAACCACCGTCCGAAATACGCGTACGTATATATCCTCGCAACCCTACCCACATATTTGTTGCCAGCTACTCACCCACTCCTTTATCCAGGTCATCCACTGCCAAAACGTCGTGGCATAGATACATTAAGAGATAGTAGAATCCTGACAACTCTCCAACACAACGTAGATCCACCAACCCTCCAACACCTCTAGTCTGTAGGTCCGTCCTAGCAACATCTACTGACGACGCCGCTGATTCGTTCTGCTCAAGAGCAAAACACTTAGCTTAGCCCAGTCGCCATGCTAATGACAATGTTGTATGTGCCAGCCAAAATCCCTAAACCCACCCTTGTCGGACCTCACTTCCTGCAAAGTCAAGGTAATGCCCCATGCATTAGGCCCTCAGTACGCACGTGCAGGACGCGCGCCATCCTTACCACTATCCAAATACAGAGGTCGGACATTATGCCATGGTATGCACGTATGCACAGCCAATACGTGCTCACGCCACACCTGCTCACATCCTACTACAGAATGCCGTACCGCTCTAACGACCTCTACAGGAGTATTCACAATCACCCACCAGCTGCTGTATTCCAACCATCCCACACGAAAACGTCCCAACATACGTAGGCGAAGGCATGCCGAGTTCCAGACTCAGCCCGAAAACTATTCAAATCCAACGCAGCACCAATGCACATAGTCTACAGACAAACGCTAGCAGCAGCCACTAACAAAACAGCTGCTTGAATCCACATGCACAACAGCAAACATGGCGTGGCCACCATGCTCAACACACAGTTGCCGAACAAAATCTCAACAGCCACCTTCTGCGCAACCCACCTTCTTCTGTGACCAAACAATGCAGCACGCGCAGTGCCTGGATTGACATGTGAAGGGAAGGCGCAATGCATCCGCAACGCGACCTCTCCAAACGCCCAACCCTCAACCAATGCGCATGCTATGCCCGTATGCGCAGCCAGTGTTTCTTAAAGGCAGAATTGCACCCAAGTCTGATTCGTCATGCTGAGGCCCAACGCCCGCCCACATTACGCGTATATACATATCCTCGCAACCGGCGCCACATATGTTTTTGCAGCTACTCACCAACTCCTTTATCCACGCCATCCACTGCCAAAACCTCATGGCATAGATACATTAAGAGGTAGTGGAATCCTGACACCTCTCCAACACAACGTAGATCCACCAACTCCCGAACGCCTCTTGTCTGTACGCCCGCCCTAGCAGCATCTACTAACGACGCCGCTGATTTTTTTTACTCAATAGCAGAACACCCAGCTTCGCCCAGTCGCCATGCTAATGACGAAGTTGTATGCGTCAGCCAAAATGCCTAAACCCACCCTTATCGGACCTCACTTCCTGCAGATTCAAGGTAACGACGCATGCATTAGTGCCTCACCAGGCACGTGTAGGACGCGCGCCATCCTTACCACTATTCAAATACAGGATTCTCGCATTATGTCCATGATATGCACGTATGCAGAGCCTATACTTGCTCACGCCACAGCTGCTAACATCCTACTACAGAATGCCGTACCGCTCTAACGACCTCTACAGCAGTATTCACAATCACCCACCAGCTGCTATATTCCGACCATCCCACACGAAAACGTCCCAACATACGTAGGCGAAGGCATGCCGAGTTCCAGACTCAGCCCGAAAACTATTCAAATCCAACGCAGCACCAATGCACATAGTCTACAGACCCACACTAGCAATAGCCACTAACGAAACAGCTGCTTGAATCCACATGCACAACAACAAACATGGCGTGGCCACCATGCTCAGCACACAGTTGCCGAACAAAATCTCAACAGCCACCTTCTGCGCAACCCACCTTCTCCTGTGGCCAAACAATGCAGCACGCGCAGTGCCTGGATTGACATGTGAAGGGAAGGCGCAATGCATCCGCAACGCGACCTCTCCAAACGCCCAACCCTCAACCAATGCGCATGCTATGCCCGTATACGCAGCCAATTTTTCCTTAAGGCACAACTGCACCCAAGCGTCGTTCGTCATGCTAAGGCCCAACGACCGTCCAAAATGCGCGTATGTACATATCCTAGAACCGGCTCCATATATATGTTGCCATTTACTCACCCACTCCTTTATCCAGGCCATCCACTGCCAAAACGTTGTGGCATAGATACATTAAGAGATAGAGGAATCCTGGCAACTCTCCAACACAACGTAGATCCAGCAACTCTCCAACGCCTCTAGTCTGTAGGCCCGCCCTAGCAACATCTACTAACGACGCCGCTGATTCTTTCTACTCAAGAGCAGAATACCCAGCTTACCCCAGTCGCCTCGACGATGATAATGTTACATGGGTCAGCCAAAATCCCTAGACCCACCGTCATCGAACCTCACTTCCTGCAGAGTCAAGGTAATGTCGCATGCATTACTCCCTCAGTACGCGTCTGCATGACGCGCGCCATCCTTACCACTATTCAAATACAGAGGTCTGGCATTATGTCCATGATATGCACGTATGCAGAGCCTATTCGTGCTCACGCCACACCTGCTAACATCCTACTACAGAATGCCGTACCGCTCTAACGACCTCTACAGGAGTATTCAGAATCACCCACCTCCTGCTGTATTCCAACCATCTCACACGAGAACGTCCCAACGTACGTATGCGAAGGGATGATTTATTTCTGACTCACCACGAGGACTTACTATATCCAACACAGCACAAATGCACATAGTCTACAGACCCACACTAGCAATAGCAACTAAGGAAACAGATGCTTGAGTCCGAGCGCAAAACAACAAGCATGGCATGGCCAGCATGCGACACCCACATTTGGATGTGCTGGTCAACATCTTTACAGCGAGGCTGCCTGGACCTCACTAGCTAAGGAAGCAAAATCATCTCGCACAAGTTAGTCGCTAGAGAACCCTCTACATGGAAGGGAGATCGCTCTCATACTTCAGCTACTAGCTAGGCCCAATGCCCAACCAGTGCACACACTATGCAGGTTGACCAGTTACCTGCTCACGGCACACCTGCCAACATCCAAGGGCAGGGCCCTATTGTGAGGACCAGCCACCGTCCTAAACACCCATCTGCATGCCTTCTTAGCATCTGTACAGGTGCGGTGGAAGCACAATGCCTTCTGCTGTATTCCAACAATCCCCCACAAAAGCATCGCGGGGTAGATATTTGAACAGAGACTGAAACCCTGACGCACCTTGGTTACTTTCAAACCAAACACCCAGCCAGTGCTCATTTTCTGCAGACCAACGCTAGCAGCAATTATCAAAGGCACGGCTGCTTGCATCCAAGTGCAAAACACCACACGTAGGGTCGCCGTCATGCGAAGCATACGCTTGACTCTACAGGCCAGAATTCCTACAACCACCTATTTTGCGACGCACCTGCTCCTGAGACCAAGTGGTGGCGCAAACGGTAGTTGCGCAATTAGCCTGTGTAGTGAAGACAACTGCTTCACGCAGTTCGACCACTGCATATATCCAATGCCCAGACAATACCCATACTATGTCAGTATACACTATCAATACTCTCTCACGGCATGCCTGCTAACTACAAACTGCAGGCCACCACCATGCGGAGAAGCCACCTTCCTAAGCAGAGATATGCAAACCTTTCTAACCCCTTCTACAGATGTGTTGGAAATGAACTGCTTGCTGCTGTATTTCAACCATCCCACGCAAAAGCATCGTGACACGGATATGCGAAGAGACAGTGGTGAATCTCGAGCACTTCATAAACCAATAACCTAACCAGTGCCTACTATTTCTGCAGGCCAACGCTAGCTATACGTACTAACGGCACGGCTGCTTGCACCCAAGTACACTAAACCAACCTAAACATGGCTATCATGATCACCACGCAGATGGATATTCTGGCCAACGCCTCTGCAGCCACCCTGCTTGGAACCCACCTGCTCCTGAAACAAAAGAGTGTTCCACATGCAGTTCCTGTTTTGCCATGTGCGCGGGAAGCAGTACGCCTTCGCATTCCGGCAACTGCCCAGACGCAATCGCTAATCAGTGCGGAATGGTGAAACTATAGGTTGCCTGTACGGCCCACAGCCTAACATCCAGGAGCAACTCCCCACGAGGAGGCCCAGCCGCCTCCCCACGCGCGCATATGCAAGATCTTGTAGCCATTCCTCTGACGG
>CAJFCY010000483.1:0-14002 GCA_904066265.1 Eimeria zaria
GTTTATATATTTTATTATTTATTTGTTGTTGTTTATATATTTTATTATTTATTTGTTGTTTATATATTTTAATTATTTATTTGTTGTTTTTAATGTTTGTTTTTGCTTCTTCCTTAAATGTTTGGTGTATTTGTTGTGTTTGTTGTTTGTTGTTTTATTGGTTTTTGTTGTTTTTTATTTTAGTGTTGTTTGCTGTTTAGGGTTTAGGGTTTAGGGTTTAGGGTTTGGTGTCTTGCTGTTGTTTGTTGCTTGTTGTGTTATTGTTGTTTGTTGCATACTGTATTGGCTGCATGTTTGTTGTTTGTTGTATTGTTTAGGTTCTTGCTGCTTGTTTTGTTTGTTGCTGCTACTGTCTTCTCCCTCCTATCTGTTTGTTGTTTGCTTCTGTGTTGCTCGTTTGGGGCTGCATGCGATTTACGGGGTGTCTGTACACTTCGTACATCAACGGCAGTTTGCATGCGTCTCTTTTGCTTCAAGCTGCATGCATGCCTGTGCTTGGTCTCTTCTGCATGCATGCATGCATGCATGCATCCATTTTGGGGCTTTCTCGAGAACACGGTGACAGTGTTTGGCTCCGTGCATGCATTTTATTACCTGCATGAACTGCTGTTGCTGTTGCTGCTGCTGTTGCTGCTGCTGTTGCTGCTGTTGTTGCTGCTGCTGCTGTTCAGCTTCAAAGTAGGGGACCTGGACATGAAGGTGCGGCGCTTCCTCCGTGTTGAGAGAATATACCCTAAGGGGATGCAAATGCAACTCGACGCGCAGGCAAAAGGCGCTGCATCTGACGCAGCAGTTGCTCCTGCTGCAGCAGCAACTGCTGCAGGTGGAGCCTCCCCTACAGAGACTCTCGAACCCACCGAAGGCGACAGCCACGAGGCCCAGGGAGACCCCCCAACAGCAACAGTAGCAGCAGCAGCAGCAAGAGGGAGAGGCAGCAGAAGGCCCCAGCGTCGTAGGGGTCAACGCAGCACGCGGGAGAGGGCCCCCGATGCGTTCTCTCGGCTGGCTGACCAGTGGCTGCGTTTACAGGGGGTGCATCCTGTAACATTCGAGTGTCTTTGTTCTGTATGCCCCCCTTAATAATTAATTAATTAATTAATTAAATTAAATTAATTAATTAATTAATTAATTGGTGGTTTTTTTTTGCCTTTTTATCGATACCGCTATATGCATAAAGACTTCGGTATGTATCTACAACTATTCTGTACATTCACAACAAGACTCCTTGCATGCAAATGCATGCAGCAGCCGATGCATGCATGCGTATGCCAGCGAGGCTGCAGCTCGCAAAAGAAACAACACAAGTTGCCGTTGCTGTGAAGCAAGGAGAGTACAGCTCCCTTTATAAAGACAGGCAGCAAGAGACATAGCAGTGCAGCAGCAGCAGCAACAGCAGCAGCAGCAGCAACAGCAGCAGCAGCAGCAGCAATAGCGCAACAAAACACCTGTAGCAATAAAAGAAAGGTTTAGGAAAGGCCCTCGGAGAGAAGGGGGAAGACACAGCGCATTTGCCCGTATAGTGATGCTGCTACTGCAGCATCTCCGCTGCTGCTGCAGCAGCAGCAGCAGCAGCAGCACAAAACAACAGGGCTGTAGCTGCAGGTAGGGGAAGAAAACTGGTGCTGCTGGCTTCTCTCCGGCTGTGCCCTTGATGTAAGGGATCCGGCGCCCTGGGATCGGGTCCCGGCGCCTCTGGGGATCGGATCCCGGCGCCTCTGGGGATCGGATCCCGGCGCCAATTGGGATCGGATCCCGGCGCCTCTGGGGATCGGATCCCTTGGTGCTGCGTTTGTGGGGTTTACAATGATATGATAAGGCAAGATAGACATTATATGAAGAGGCAAGAGAGACAGTGTATGTATCTGTGTGGGAGACGGGATCGTCTCTGTGGTGTGTTGGCGCTGTGGTGTTGGGTGTGACGTATCAGGTGTGGGGTGTGGAGTGTATGTGTTGTTGTTGTGAATGAGTGTGTGTGTGTGTTAGGGTTCCTGAATAGTGTCCTGTGTATCGACGAGGCGTTGAAGTCGGTAGACGAGTGCACGTGCTTCTGCTGCAGCAGCAGCAGCAGCAGGTAGATCGCTTGCTTCTTGAGCAGCAATTTGCCAGTCCCTAAACTGTCTCTTCAGCTCCTCGAAGCCAGGACGGGAGGCGGATAGGCTGGGGTGTATCTGAGCAACACTGAGACCCCACAAGTCTATACTTTCTTTTAGATAGAGGTTTAATGAACATAGAGTTGCATATTCAATAGATACAAGTGCAGTACGTGCTGCAGCACGAGATGCCTTTACTGCTGCTGCATTTGCTGCTTCCTCAGCCTCTAATAAAGCTGCTGTATCTGGTGCATGCGCTGCTGCTAATAGAAAGCTATCTGCTGCTGCTGCACCGTCTGCTGCGCGACGTCTCTCTGCATACAGCCGTTCCAGCAGCTGCTGCTGCAGCGGCCCCCCAGCTCGGTTGTCTGCACCTAAGAAGGGGACTTGTGTCTCCTTCTTGAGTCTCCATCTTAACTTGCTGAAGACAGCTTCTGCTGCATCAGAGCTGTCTATAGACTGTAGAGCAGCAGCACGTATATTCTTAAGGTGAGCTCGCTGCAGCAGAGGGAGTGAATGCTGCAGCAAAGGAGACAGGCCGGGGACAGAGCTAAAACGACTATGAAAGTCTAATGCTGCTGTCTTCGCCACTTCATTAACTGTATGCAGCCGCTCGCATGCAGCAGCAACAGACTCCGTGCTGTCGCTGTTACGCAGTGCACGATGTGCTGCCATATGCTCCTGCAGCAGCTCCTCTAGCCTCGATCCCAAATTCAGCTGCAGCAACTCCTGAACCTGCTGCTGCTGCTGCTGCTGCTGCTGCATATCCAACTGCTGTAGATCTTGCCGCTGCTGCTGCTCCTCCTGCTGCTGATGAGTGTGCAGCAGCTGAACCTGCATTTGTAGCTCAGGGGGTGAAGGCTCAGGTGTTGCTGCAGGAGACGGCTGTTCATGCTGCTCTTCTATGTGTGGGGTTGTTGTTGATGGTAGCTGCGGCAGCTGCGTCAGCTGCGGCAGCTGCGTCAGCTGCGGCAGCTGCAGCAGCTGCAGCATAACATTGTGTGTTCTCTTAAGAGACTCTATCAGACGTTGGCTATTTGCTGCATACCCCAGAGCAGCAACCTTGAAACCAGAGAGGAGACTGTCTTGTAGTCTATTAGCATGCTGCGCTGCCCGCTGTCTCCTTGCGCATGCAGTGTATATTGTCTCCAAGTGTCTCCTTGTCCCCACAACCGTTCGAACAGCTATACTGCTGCTGCAACTGCTGCAACTGCTGCAGCACCCACATCCGTTACAACTGCTGCTGCTGCTGCTACTGCTGTTGCTGTTGCTGTTGCTGTTGTTGTTGTTGCTGCTGCTGCTGCTGCTGTGTATCTCACCCCCACTATGTGCTTGCAGCTTCACAAGGGCCCTGTATGCTCTATGGGCTCGCTGAGACTCTGTCTTTGCTGTCTCTGCAAGAGACTGCAGATGCATCTCTACAGCTGCCATTAAACTGCTGCCAGCAGTACCCCATATTATACTAACTGCAGCAGCAGCAACAGGCAGTGGCCGCTGCAACGGCAGAGCCTGCTGTACTAACGCCCAAGCCTTCTCTTCTGCTGTATGCAGCAGCTGCTGCAGAGCGCTGCATGCAGCTCTCAGCCCTGTCTGCAACGACCGCATATGTATAACTTTCATTTGCTGCTGCTGCTCTCGTACTACGGGGGCCCCACCCCATGCTACAGGAACCGCCTCATCCCGGGGGGCCCCCTGCAGCAGCGCCTCAGCCTCAAGCTGTACTCTCATTACTAATTCTTGTATCTCCCGCAGCAGCATCGAAGCCTCGATGCTGTCTAGAGCTGCTGCTAGCCTTTCTGCTGCTGGCAGCAAAGATGCAGTGCGGTGTAGCTGCATGCGAAACTCTTGAAGGGGCCCAGAGGCGCTATCGTTGAATGGAGCAGCAGCAGCAGCAGCAGCAGCAGCAGCAAGAGCACTAGCAGGAGCAACAACAACAGAAGCAGCAGAAGACCGACGCTGCATGCTGACGAGTTCAGACCCCGTTGTACCTGTCCCCTCAAACACTGAGTGAAACCCTTCACCCTCAAAGCTGCTAGCTGGGGCAGCAGCAACAGCAGCAGCAGCAACAGCAGCAGCATCGTCTGGGGCATGCCGCTCCCCCCCCTTCCTCTCCAGCGCCAAGGCCGCCTTACTCGTCTTAAACAGAATAGCTACTAACCCCACAGCCACAAGCGTCATCACAGCAACAGATATATCCCTCCGTGTTATCAAACCTTGAATAGGGGGCCCCCAGGGGGACCTGGGGGCCCCCTGGGGGCCCCCTGATGCCCCAGGAGACCCTGAGGGTTCCGTCGAAACACTGGGGACCCCCACAGGGTTATCCTCTGTCGGGGTTGCTAATAATGCTGGTGCTTCTGCTGAAGATCTGGTAGGGGATTCGGGTATCAGATCGTCTCTCGGGCTCGAAGGGAGGGGGCCCCCAAGCTGCTCGAGGAGGGCCCCCTCATGGGTCCCCCCCTCTGAGCGGCCTGTACGGCCCCAGCGCCTAAGTGAGTTGCTGAAGGATTCGAGGGGACTTCTGCTGCCTAGTACACCTTCTCCAGGGAGTCCGAGGAGTAGGAGCAGCAGGAGGAGCAACAGGAGCTGCTGCAGCTGGCGCTTGTTGTGGCGCTGCTGCTGCTGCTGCTCGCGCCGCAGGCGTCTGGATAAGAGGTCGCCGGGGTGAGGCAACGCCCGTGCACTCAATCTCCCACCCCAACACCTCATCTTAAGCCTCTGAGTGGATGCATGCCTCAGGGGGCCCCTCTTCGGGGGCCTCTCTTATGCACAGCAACACAGCAGCAGGAAGGAGCCTAGGAAGGAGGCGAAATAGAGTTACTGTGGTATGAGATAACAAATACTATTCACCTCCTATCAAAAAAATAAAGAAAATTTAAACAAACTCAAGAAAATTAAACACAGACTGCAACACAAGTAGTATTGCTAATGTATGCGAGGGCTCCTCCTAAGGCCCCGGCAGCAGCCCCATAGCAGCAAGAGTTTATATATATTTAGTGTATATTTATATAATCTCTACAAAGAAATACATCTTACTAACAATTTTTAATTAATAAAAACATATATTTATAAACGTATTGTAACACTAGCCACCCCCACACACACATGGTTGGCAGCAACGCTGGGTGAGGTGCGCAGCCTGAGGCCTGACAAACAGAAAAAGAGTCTTTATATATGAAATAACCCATTGTTTATACATTAAATAAATAATAAACAAAAAATATACACAAAAAACAAAGAATACTGGGGCGACGCCGGCAGGGAACATGAGCCACAATAATGGGGAACGGAGACTGTCTCCTTTTGGGGGGACAGTTGAACAAAAAGAAATAACAGAGGCTACAGCTCCCTCAGTACCTCCTTAGCTCTCCTCTTGTATGGAATATCCTCGACATACACAACTGTGGCTGCCCAATGCTTGTGCCGGCAGCCATCGAGCCACTCTGTCGTTATCCATGTTCTGAGAAGTCCTCGTCAGCTGCGTCAGGGACTGGATAACGGCTAGAGTAGTCAAGCGTCTGTCACAGAGGTAATGTGAACAGCCTTTTACTTTCTACTACACCTCGTAGAGCACCTCCTCACGCGCCGGAAGCTTCTGTTCCCCTTCTGTAGCATGCGTTACGTGCAGTTGAGACGTACCCTACGTGCAGTTGAGACGTGCCCTACGTGCAGTTGAGACCTGTACATCGACTGGTGAGCAGAATACCTACTAGCGGAGAAGGAAGTGTCCAACAATTGCCTATTGAGTTAGTACATGCAGCAAAAGGGGGCTTGGATGTGTCTAGTTATGGGGCTGCCTTGCAGCACGAGTTGCAGCGAGGTGCGCTGCAACGCATGCCGGGATGCCCCACCTCCTCGTGCGTAGGCAGCCGAACGGCAGCGCTGTGGATGCCTAAGGTCTGTGGAAGGATGTCAGCTGCTCTGCGGACCCTTTTCTTACAAGTATTTGGCTTTTTCGCAGCTCACGATAGTCCTCTGATAAGATCGAGGACTCTTGTTACACAGCAGGACGGTGTGGGTAGCAGGTGGCTAATTGATTCTTTTTCGAGCCGTTGGCTTACTGAGAGAACAGTTTCTATGTGCTGTATCACTAGTAGAATTTGTTAGTGAGAAGAGCTCGTCGAAATCAGCAAACGCAAAGTATGGAGACGATATCTGTAGCATGCCCTACATGCAGTTGAGACGTATACTCATACGGGTGCGCAGCCTAGCTACTAACGAACAAGCAAGCATCTAACAATTGCCTATACAGTTGATGCATGCGCCAAAAGAAGGCTTGGATGTGCGTGCATGTGGGGCTGCCGTGCAGCACGAGTTGCGGAGAGGTGCACTGTAACTCATGTTAGACCGCCTCCCGTCCCTGGGCGTACCCAGCCGGGCAGCTGCACAATGGATACCCAAGTGGTGAGAAGGGATGCCATATTCCTTTTGTGACTTTTATAAGCTGTTTGATTCTTTTGCAGCCCACAACAGTCCTCTAACAAGATTGATGACTCTCGTTACAATCTGGAGCACCTCATCGTTCTCTGTGAAAAGTGTGCACACTGATACCCACAGATTCATTCCCAGGTGCAAGAGAACATACCCGGGGACGCTCTCGATAGAACGATATATCTAGAGTTATGAAGCTCCGGTGGTCAGAAGCCCAGCAGAGGGCAAAAACCTCCTGTACAAGGGACTACAGATTGCCTCTCTGTGCAAGACCATTTGCAGGAGAGAGGCAATCTGTAGTCGGTTGGTCTGCGGAGAGGAACTCCAGGATGATAACGTCGAACTTACCCAGATGATGAAGTATCTCCGCATAAGAGAAAGAAAGAGTGCAACTTCGGAGGCTCTAGCTGAAAAGGGAGAAAGCGGGTTTAGAAACGATTCAGGTTTGGAACCTATGGATATTGAGGCTGTACATGCCACACCAGCTCAGAAAGGGGAAAAGTGCGGTAACCGGCAACAGTCAATGAACTTTGCACCGAGAAAACTTTGAAACAAGCAAAGTCTATATCTAGAAATTGCAGACGAAAGAAAGGGCTACGGACCTGAAAAAGCAGGACTTCGAGTAGCGCCGCCAAGGTAGCAAACAACGGGATCAGAAAAACGGTTGGGCACCCACGTAATGTGCAGGACACTGACGAGGCCAGAAAAGGGTGGTAACCGCATCCTAAGATTCCCTTCGGACCAATCCAGTGTGTTATGCAAGTTGGTGTTAACAGTTACGAGCTGCTTGCGTTACTTGGCACTGGCTGCAAAGTGGAAATTCTGTTGAATGCCAAGTCTCGTGGCAGTGCAGTCTTACTATTCATTCGTCGGCACAGTATCTGTGACTACGGTTCGGGAATGGCAGGCAGGGCAGCCTAATCGGCAAAACGATGGCTCTAAAGTGTAACCTTAAGTCCAAAATGGTTCATATTACTATGATACGGGACTTCTGCGTTGGGCCTGCGTACCACGACACAGTCGTAGGTATGCCGTGGGTGACACGGTGGATGGGGCACATGTGCCCCCATAATGAGACTGTCGAGGCCTACGCGCCTGGAAGTACCGAGAGAGTGCATGTAACAAGAGTCCTTGATACAATCAAAGGACTACCGTGAGGTGCGAAAAAGCCAAGTAGTTATAAGAAAAGACTCCGTAAAAGCAGCTAACCTCCTTCCCCAGAGATGAGGCAACCATAGCGCCGCCGCTCGGCTGCCTACGCACGGGAAGTTGGGGCAGCCCGGCATATGTTGCAGTGCACCTCGCTGCAACTCGTCCTGCACCGCAGCCCCACATCTAGGCACATCCAAGCCCCCTTTTGCTGCATGGACTAACTCAGTAGGCAATTGTTTAACAGATCATTCTCCGTTGGTAGGTAGTCTACGCACTAGACTGCGTGCACGTCTAAAACGCACGTCTCAATGTCTCAACTGTTGTGCCGTGCACGAAGTGCACGGCTCGACTGCACGTAGGGCATGCTACAGTACACCTATCAGCACATCCAACAGCCTTTACATCCTCAGGTGTTCGAGGAGTCGAGGCACTGTCTCATGGAAAGGGGAGCAAAGAGGCTCCAATGCAGCGCAGAGGAGCTCAAGGATGCGATGGAAGAATGCATGCACTCCGTCGTGATGGTCTTGCCAAGAGCGCAGTTTTGGGGTATTCGATCCAGTTAACATCCACGGAACAGCAGATGTGGGCACAATTGAAGGAAGAGTTCTCAGATGTATTAAATATCAAAGAGTTACCGGCGGCGGCGCCGCCCGCCGGTAACTCTCTAATATTTAGTACATCTGAGGCCGCCCGCTACACGCTCAATGCACCGCATCGAACTCATCCCTGGAGCAGCCCCAAGTTTTGTTCCAAGGTACCGGCAAAACCGTGAGTTTGAGGAGGAAATTGAGCTGCAAGCATATGAACTGATAAGAAAGGGCAAGGTTCTACCGTCAACTAGCGGCTTGGGACATAAACTAGAGTTGGCAAAGAAAAAGAATGGAAGGTGACGCATGTGCTTCAAGCCCTTCAACAAAATCACGGTGAAACGAAAGTTTGTGATTCCCGAGATCGACGTGCTCCTCGATAATTTGCAGGGTTCCGTAGCACTTTCACCATTTGACTTCGCTGAAGTGTTTCTGCATATCCCAGTACACGCGGCTGAGAAGCGCGCTACTGCGTTTCATACCCTTGAGCGTATACTAGGGTACACATATGCCTTTTGAGTCCGTGGATGCGCCTGCCGAGCTGCAACGACACGTCGATCACGACTTCTGGGACCAATCGATGTGTGCTGAATGACAATATACATGGATGATGTGCTTGTCATCAGCCGCAATATGCAAGGGCATCTGTAGCACTTGCGGCGTGCTCTGCAACTGCTTCGCGAGAATCAGTGTTTTGTGAAAGCACAATAGTGTTGGATTTTCATGCAAGTAATCAGCATTTTATGGTTTCATGCTTTTGCAGCAGGGGTACACAGATCCTGGAGAGATAGAGGCGGTTTGGGCGTGGCCCCTGCCCCTGTGCATCAGAACGGAAGTTCAGAAGCTTCTCGGTCTCGCCTCTACTATCGCAACTTCATTCCTGGATTCGCTCTTATTGATGTTCTTCTAACGGATCTGCTTGAAAAGGACAAGCAACTTGTTTGGACGGAGAGTGAAGACGAAGCCGGCAGAAGCCTCATCCAACACATCACATCGTCCCCGCTACTGGCACTCCCAGATCTGGACAAACCCTTTTTTCTAGCAACCGATGCCAGTGACACAACAATAGGGATAATGCTTTTGCAACAGGATCTAGACTCGAAAGAACACCAAATAATCGCCTGCCACCCATCCCGCTTCACGGAAAGAGAGCAGACGTATCCAGTACGTGAGAAAGAACTCTACGCGGTACAGTGAGACGTAAAATGGTGTCAGTATTACTTATTGGGTAGGCATTTCAACCATTCAAACTGACCGTCAATCCGTGGCTCACCTGATGAAGAGTCTTCAACACTACAATAATGGAAAAGTTGTCAGGTGGCATTGCCGTCTAGCGCAATATGATTTCACGGTCAAGTATATCAAGGATATCGCCAATGCGGTTGCGACGCCTTCTCACGACATGCCACAAGTCAGGCAAAGTGTTCCGCAACCATTCTTACGTGCGAAGACTCTCGTTTTCTTTCCGAGTTGCATTCTTCTTAGTCGCTTGACTCTCATGCAGTGGGGATCCTCGCGAAGCTCAACAACGGTGAACGGGTCAACCATTACATCACAAACGACGATTTCCTGTGGTATCAAAGGAAGTGTGGACACCGTTGGTTGTACGTTTCTGTTTCGCTTCGCGCAGAGGCTCTGAGGAAAATGCACAATAATGCATTCGCGGGCCACGGTTGAGCCAATACGACAGTACAGCGAGTAGTAAGCCCATTCTGGCGGCCTAGGCTGCGTCTGTCAGCGTAGGAATACGCCATCGCTCTTCTGGAATGTCAGCAGCATAAGCCGCGTAACGCCTTCAAATCCGGGTTTCTTCAGAGTCTACCGATTCATGAAAGGAGCTGGGAGGATATTTCAATGAATTTCATAGTGGGTTTACCTTCAGTAGGAGATTGCAATAGCATGTACGTGGCTGTGAACTGACTCGGGGAGTATGCAGATTTCTTTCCCTGTTCGAGCTCAGCTACCGCTGAGGAAGTAGCACATTTATTCATCAATCATGTGTGGAAGCTCCGTTGTTTTCCAAAAAGTATCATTCCTGACAAGGGCCCGAAGTTCATTAGCGCTGTCTGGCGAGAATTTATGAAGCAGCTCAAAGTAGACGGCAGCATGACCACCGAGAAACACTCAACGACAAACACTCAAACGGAACGCACCAACCTCACGCTGCCCCAGTATTTAAGGCTCTACATTCAGCATAATCCAATGGCTTAATTTCCTCCCTTGTGCACAATTGGTTTGTAATACAGCTGTGCATGCCTCTACCCGTTACTCTCCGGCATCTCTTGCCTATATATATCAAAACACTGTTGGCTGACCCGACCTGGGACCTGGCGGTTGGGGGCTGGGTCTCACACTTTGGGCTAACCCTCTCCTACAGCTCCAGGGAGCTTGGCCCTCTGTTCTTGCTCACATACAAATGCTTAGAGAGACGGATGCCTGGAGAGGGCGTTTAACGGCTCTTGAACAGCCCAAGTGTTCCAGGCTGCCGCCTGTGACTAGTCGCTGCACCACTGAGCCGGCTCCCACTTGAGCAAAGAGTCGCCAACGGGAGCATCACATTAATCGTGCACTGGTGGAATCCATCAATACTCGTATTTATGTTACTTTCTTTTCTCTTCGTGAATTGGTTACAGTACACGAGGGCCTGTGCCTTAAGAGGGAGAGTGGTTGGAGAGCAGGAGAATGTTCTCTATGAACTTGGGACGTATACACCTGCTGGTGTGCAGCCTGCCTACCAGTGGACGAGTATGCGCCTAGAATTTGCCTATAGATATAGTGGATGCAGCTAAATCGGGCTTGAATATGCCCGCACGTGGGGTTGCCGTGCAACACGAGTTGCGGCGAGGCTTGCTGTAACGAGAGTCCTTGATATTATCAGAGGACAAATGTGAGCTGCAGAAAAGCCTAATACTTATTATGCCGCCGTGCAGCAACTCAAAAGGTAATTGCTGAGCACTTTGCCGTCCGTTAGTAGGTAGTCTGCGCACCAGTCGGAGTACACGACTCAACTGCACGTGGGGCATGCTACATTTGCTGCAAGTCGTGTGAGGCGACCAGCGGTCCCCGCGTGCAGGCAGGTAGGTCTCTCTGCACTGGTCTTTTAAGTGTTGGGGATGGATGCCAGCTGCTTTTTGAAATAAGTATTCTGACTCCTTTGCAGCTCACGTGAGCGCGGCCCTCTAATAGGGTCGATGGCTGTCGCTACACATGCGCCCAGTCTGCCCAAACGCATGTATACCCAAACTACCATTTGATGCATGTATCCACACTGTTGGCAACTGGTCACCATTCACTTGGCTTTAGGGAGCCAGCCTCCACGTAAGTAAATATACGTAAAATACTAGCTTCAGAGACGCCAAGCTACACCAGACACCTATGCATCGCTCTTCAGGAAACCTGGAGAGTGAAGTGGAACCTAGCAGCTTCTGTTGAACTTTGGTCTTAAGCTCTTTGGATATTCTGCAACTCAAGAGTGACTTCTGACAAGATCAAAATGTAGTGAAGGCCCTACGCCTTATCCGAAGGCCGTCGGGAGCTGCAACAAAGTCAAAATAATTGAGTTAAGAATATTCTAAAAAACCTAATGACCTCCTCAGTTCCCAACGGTTCTGGGCACAGCAGCTCAAGGACCTGCCGCTGGTGCGGAGAGGAGGCTGCTAAGGATTTGCTACCCGCCTAGCTACAGTTCGCACTGCACGGCATCCCTTCATATAAACAAAACGAAACCCTTTTGCTACGTGCACCAACATTGTGTACAGCTATTGAACACTCCCCCGCCCCTTCATAGCTAGCCAGCAATAGAGTGAAGTGCACCTACTAAATAATAACAATAATAATAATAAACAGCTTCACATATACCACACTCCCATTCTCACCTTGTCGCATGCACTAACACTGTATAGAATTGCTGAGTGTTTCACTGGGTTTAAAGAGTCAACTTGCATACAAGTAGAAGTGCATGCATCAGCTATAGAGATACAGCACCAAGCGTTGGCTGTTTACAGAGACGATGCATGCAGTATAGCCTTCTTTCTTGCTGCAGCCTCTCTTACAAGTTTTATTATTTATTTGATGCAGCAAGTGCTGTTGTACTGCAACAGAAACTCAATAGTTGCCTTCATTCTTCAGTTTTACTGGCTAGAGGACGACAGCTTGCTGCTGCAGCAAGGCTGTCGCTACAGCAGCAGCCAGCTGCTGCTGCTGCTGCTGCTGCTGCTGCTGCTGCTGCAGCATTAGCTGGCTGCATGTAGCTGCCTGTGTGTGGGGCCTCTTGATGACAGCAGTATTCATTTGAGTTTAATGAATGAGAATAAGTTTGAATGAATCGAAATATAATAAAAAAGTTGTTGATTGTTGCATAAATAATATTAGTTTGTATTGATATACCCCATTCTATATTATATAATCTATTAGACGGGTATATATACATATATATATATATATATTATATTGTATTTGTTTGTTTTTTCATTCTCTTTCTCTTTTATTTTATTTGTATTTATATATATTGTGCTTAATGAGGCCGATATGCATTTAGTCTGTAGCTCAGACAGGGAGTGGCCTGCGAGCCGGGGGGGGCCCCTCTACCTGTCACCTCCCTCCTCGTCTCCTTCTGCTGCTGTTGCTGCTGCTGCTGCTGCTGCTTCTATTGTATCTATTTCATCTATTGCTGCTGCTGCTTCTTCATCTGTCCCCTTCTCTATACTTCTCCTTCAAAGTCTTCTTATGCAGATCTCCTCCTCCCTCCTCCCCTCAGCAGCACCAAGCAGGCCTCTCGGGGGCCCCTGGGCCCGCAACCGTGCCTTCTGCGCTCGCCCTAAGAAAGGCTCCTAGCAGGACCTTAAGCTGTATCACCAGTAGCGGCGGCAGCAGCGGCAGCAGCGGCAGCAGCGGCAGCAGCAGTAGTGACAGCGGCGGCGGCGGCGCCAGCAGCAACTGCACCAACGACAGCACCATTAGCTAGCAGCACAAGCAGCAGCAGCAGCAGCAACAGCAGCAGCAGCACGTTGTTGTGTGGTGAGCTGCAGAGATAACAATGGCTGCAGAGGCAGCACTACCTCCTGATAAGGCATGGCCCATCCATATTAGCAACTGCAACACAGACCCCGCTCTCTTTGCTGCAGCGGAGTCTGAATTAGCAGCAGAAGCAGCAGCAGCAGCAGCAGAATTAACAGCAGCTGCAGCTGCAGCAGAAGCAGCAGAAGTAGATGAATGTGCTGCTGATGTGTTTATTGTTGCTGTTGATAGTGGTGTACAAGAAGAGGCAACAGGGGCCTATAAGCAGCAGCCTCTACGTATAGGCAGCACAGCCTCAGGCAATGAAGCAGCAGTCAGCAGCACAGCCTCAACAGCAACAGAGGAGACATCTGTCTCCGTTGTTATGCCCTTCTGTGGCTCAGGGGTAGGCCCAGAGCTGCAGCAGGAGCAGCCGAACAGCAGCTGCCGCAGCAGCTGTACCACCACCAGCACTACCACCACCACCACTGCCAGCAGCAGCAGCAGCAACAGCAGCAGCAGCAGCTGCAGCTTAGCAGCAGTTCTCAAGAGGCAGGCCCTCCTTGCAGCAATTGGCCGCATTAACTCTACAAGAGCAGCAAACCCTCCACTCAAACCCTCTGCATCCGCCGTGCTACACTTCATAGGTGTGCATCTCGAGGTTTTAGGGTTTAGGGTTTAGGGTTTAGGGTTTAGGGTTTTGAGTTAAGGGGTTAGGATAGCCTTGGGCTTAGGGTTTAGGGTTTAGGG